>CALNHX010004034.1:0-62500 GCA_940337035.1 Agriotes lineatus
GAATTTAGTTGCTTTGTTGAAGTTAACGCCTTTACAATTTTTATGTCATCTTCCTTTATACTATGACCCTTTTCATAAATATGTTGGGCAATACTTGATTTTTCGAATCTGTTGAATATAAAATGAGCTAAATGCCCTTTAAACCTAATATCAAAATTACAACGTGTTTGCCCAATATATTTAGAATCACAATGGGAACATTTAATTTCGTAAATTCCAGATCTGTCTAAAGTCCCCAGTTCGTGTTTTGGATTTCCCAACAAATTTCTAATATTGTTGTTTGAACCATACACAAATTTATGGCCCGATTCTTTAAAAATGTTTGCTAGGTCCTTTGTAGCCGGGTGAAACGGAATTTTGATGTACTTGAGTCCTTCACTTCTAATAGACTGACGAGACGAGAGTTCTGGAATTTCAAACATGCAATCTGTCAATGCTGGATGATTACCCGAATATCAAAAAACTTTGCATGCGCTATAATACATGCTTGCCATCATCGACCCCAGTAGAACGATTATTTTCATTCGCGACACTGTTTTGTTTTTACCATTGTTCCGCCATTGCATTCCTCTGTACTCGGTACTCTGTACTTGTATAGGTATTCGAATACTTTCATTGTGTACTTGTACTCGGTACTCGATTACATTTTAAGTAAAGTACCATCTTCTTGCTCTTCCAGGGGATCTATATAGACCTACAAGGGAGTTCGACTTATCTACCCCGACCATATATTTATTATATTGTCCAATGACTGCAGGAGAACAAATGTAAATTTGCTTACTGTGAGGTTTAGAATAGTTAATTACCTAACAAGTTCGGGAAAGTAATTTTCCCAAATGAGCACTTTGGGAATTTTCAACACCAGATTTAGGTGCTGCAATCGACAAAAAATCATTGCAACCATGCGGTAAGGTTGGCGTAGCCCATAAAACCAAAAAATAAGAGATACTAGTGGACCCGTGCAAAATATTTTGCAAGTTACAAAACTTTTTTGTAATGTTTGGCAGGATCCATTAGGTACAATTTAAATTTTTAGTTTTTAAAACTACTCACGCGTGATATTGCTACATATACTACTTGACCACGGCTAAATGCTGGTTTTGGCAAATCGGATATATTCCCCACTTTATCCACAGTTTGTTCTTGTGATTTGATAATTGTCATCGCAAATGATAGGCGCACAGAGAAAGTTCTTTTCCGAAGGCAAAAAGGTAGTGCAATATTAGAATGTGTTAATCTATACGCGGTAATAATACTCTGCCTGGCTTGTCGCTTGTCCTTCTAAGCAGTTCTCAAATAAATTGAGTACCATTAAACTTATCTCATCTATTAAGCCAGTAGGCACATTTAAAATGTTCAAGGGGATATATATTGATCCTATTTTTAGTGTTAAGCAATGTGGATATATTCCACTGAAATTTAACGAATCCAGAAACTTCATAGAAAATTATAAAATGTTGTCATTATGTGATACAATTGTATTCACACTCAATATTTTTTTTCATAATCAGGCAAGAGAGATATAATTTTGTTGTTGATTTCATTGCAATATTCGTTTTTTAGGGCTAAAATTCAGAATTTTGAGGGCCGCTAGTAGGGTAGGAACGGCTAGAAAATCGTTTAAATAAGCGACATGCGCTTCACACGAGAGCGGACTTAACTTCAAAATAACTCGCCTCAAAAATATGGGCTATGTGCACGAATTTTTTTTGCAGAAGCTTGTTTGCAACAAATATTCTCTTCTACACCAAAACTCCGCCAAACAGCGTGGGACACACACCTATTTGTAAGACGATCATATACGCCAAATTTCAACTTCCTATATGTAGTAGTTCGCTCGTTAAGGTAATCTTAACATTAACTTTTTTGAGGAGATGCATTCTGCAAAACCCTGAAAATTGTTTGACATGATTTGTAAAACGAACTAATATGCCGAATTTCGACTTCCTACCATGACGATCTTTAGAAAAACACATCTACCCCATTTAATTCCTTTGAGCGGATGCATTTCGAAAAACCCTGAAAATGACTTGATTTGATGTGTAAAACGAACTACTGTGCCGGATCAACTTTCTACCTGCAGCAGTTACCGTATTATGGCGATCTGGAAAAACATATCTACCCCATTTAACCCTTTCGGGAGTTATTTTTGAAAACGCCTGAAATTGATTTGACCTAATTTGTAAAACGATCTAATACACCGAATTTCAATTTTCGGCCTGTAGTAGATTCTTTGTGGCTATTTTTAGAAAAACACTTCTGACCTAGTTAACCAGTTTGAGGAAATGTATTTCGAAAAACCCTAAAACTGATTTCCGATTAGTAAAAGGATCTAAAATGCCGAATTTCGACTTACTGCCTATAGTAATTTCCCGTCGCGATATTTTGACAAACAGATTTGTTTCATTTAACCCTTTTCGGGGATAAATTTTCCAAAGCCCTAAAAATGATTTGACCCGATTTGAAAAATACTTTAATATGCTCAATTTCAACTTCCTATAGTTGTAGTAGTTTCCTTGTGGCGATATTTAGAAAAATAGATTTGTCCCATTTAACCCCTTTCGTGGATGAATTCTGCAAAACCTTGAAATTTACTTGATCTGATTTGTAAAACGAACTAATATGTCGAATTTCAGCTTCCCACCTGTAGTAGTTTCCTCGTTGCAGATCTTTAGAAAAACAGGTCTCACACAGTTAGCTTCTTTGGAGGAATGAATTTCGAAAAGCCCTGAAAATGATTTGACTCTATTTGTAAAAAGAACTAATATGGCGAATTACCACTTTTTACCTTCCCCAGCTTCTATTATGTAACGATCTGTGAAGTAAAAGTCAATCCCGTCGAATAGAGGGTACACAAACTTTCTTGCAGACGATATTGTATAGTATAGTATAGTTTTCCCTTCTGGTTTGAGTACCACTAAGTTATTTGGAGAACTAACCCCTAAACAGTCTAGATAAAGTTGACCGAGAGAAAAACAGTCTTCCCTCAACTCGACCCCAGCCTGATTCAACGACTATCCCTGCACCTTGTTGATCTTCATGGCGAAGCAGGTTTTGACGGGAAATTGCAGTCTCTTAAATGAAAGGAATAGTCTGTCTCCCCTTCTCCAAAAGCTATGAAAATTGTGACCTAAGTGAAGTTTCCATGCGGAGCTTTCACTTGCAGTCGAGTTTGGGAGTCTTTACGTTTCTCACTAATATAATGGGGGCTCTAACTTTCAAAGGCAGGTGATTTGGAAGAAGTCCGGGAGGGTCTAGACTCTAGAGTGTGGAGAAACTCAACGTGGTAGTGCACTGCGTTCTCTGCCTCCACCACAGTGTTAATCGACTGATAGATCTTTTCCTCCGAATGAAAGACTCCGAGGTGTGTGTTGTTGATTTCTAGTGCCTTATCATTCTTCAGAGTGATAGTCTCACTTTTTCGAAGCCAGGACACAGGTTTTGCTGTTATGTTCTTGTTATCGGAATATATTATGTTAGTGAGGTTGGCGATATCTGTCATGGCTTGACATAGGTTTTCGTTGCCGAGTTTCAAGAGAAGTTTGGAATATCCTCTCAGGTGAACCCTTATGTAAATTCAAGACAATATGTCGTTATTGCACTGATACTGCATTTTGAAAAATCACTGTTATAACACTTTTTTGTCTTGAGAGCAACTGCCATTTAAATATCATCGTCGAGCGGATAAAACCACAGTAAATAAAAAAAAGCACCCATTGCAAAATATTTTGCAACTTATAAAACTTCTTTGTAGACAATGTTTAAATACAGCAAGGGCACCGGTAGACCATGGGATTGGGACAGAGATTCTTAGAGTCCTAGGAGACGGCGGATCCAGACTGCTATACAAAGTGGTCAGAGAGGCATGGAGAAATAAAGACATACCTTCAGACTGGGAAGTCGCCGTAATTATACCCATCTTTAAAAAAAAAAGAGACACCACAATCTGCCATAGCTACAGAGGAAACTCGTTATTAAGCCTTACAAGTAAAGTTTATAAAAGGATTAGGGAAACCAGACTGAGGAAAGAACTGGAAGGAAAAGAGAGTAGGCAGGGGCACACAAGACTTAATCTTCTGTCTACGAGAAGTAATAACAAGATCCCTTACTCATAACAATGAGATCTATATGTGCTTTGTGGACTTGGAAAAAGCCTTCGACAGTGTACCCAGGGAAAAGATATGGTAAGTGTTAACCGAGAAAGAACTTAGTAGGGAATTAGTAGAGGCAAATAAGACATTATACAAAAAAATGCAGAAACTTCGTGAGATACAACAACAGCCAATCCAACTAATTCGTGACTACCAAGGGGGCGAGACAAGGCAGCATTCTGAGCCCTCTCTTGTTTAACATGCTGCTTGATCATTTAGCGCAAGAGGTGTGGAAGGAAAGACGAGGAGCCACAGTAGGAGTAGGGAGGCTAGAGGAGGTGGAGATAAGGAAACTGTTCTACGCCGTCGACATGGTCCTAGGGGTAGTAAACAAAAAGTGACTACAAGATCTGTTAAAGACGTGGAGTGATGTGCTAATAAGTAATAGCTTGAGAATAAATACAGATAAGGCGGAAGTCATGGTGGTGTCCCAAGAGAAAAAGAAACAATAAGGATAAAGTTGGAGGAGGTAACTCTGAAGCAAGGGAATACATTCAAAAACTTAGGGGCCAATACAGATCAAGTAAGAGATTTAGAGTACGAAATAAATAGCAGAATAGGCAATGCGGTGAAGGCCTACTACGCGATGAGAAAATCCTTCTTCGGTAAAAAAACGCAAGTAAAAATTTTTAACAATGTTATAGTACCAATCCTTACATACGGGAGTAAATCATGGGCACTGACTGAGAGGCTGAAATCGAAAATCCAGGCAAGTGAGATGAGGGTGCTAAGAAGGATTGAGGGGGTTACTAGAAGGAACAGGATAAAGCACGAGGAAATCAGGAAAAATCTGGAGACAAAGCCGATAATGGAGACAACAGAATGTAACCAGTTGCGGTGGTTTGGACATGTAGTGCGGATGGCAGACAATAGAATAGTCAAAAAAGCGTGGGAGATGGGGTACATGGGAAAAAGAGCAGAGGCAGTCCCAAGAAGACATGGAACGACAGCATGGATATGGAAATAGCAAACAAGTGACTAAATTGGAGAGCAGCGAAAGAACTGGCGAGAAATAGGAAGGAGTGGAAAAGACTGCACAAAGAAACCCATTGACGGAAACGCTTATACCTCGACAACCGGTAAGAGTACAAGAGATGAAAACTTAGCTGTTTGGGTATCAGTGTCAAAATTAGATTAACCAATCAGCGACGCAAATTTAGCTAGAAAGGCTACTTTTATCCATTTTTTAATCTGTGTCTCAGCACTGTATTTACTCCTTATTTACCTAACAAATTAATTAACAGGGTGAAGCCCAGGTAGCTACAATATAAAACAATAATTTGGACGATTAAGTCGTTCAGTAATTAATGATGTTTTAAAATACAAGGTGATGTCTCGATGTATGCACAGATACCAAAATAATGTGCACAGAACGAATGTTGACGTCACCGCTATGGCCGAACCTCACCTCCAGAGTGAAGTACACAATCGTACTACATTTAAATCAAATTACATAATATGTTAATTTTAGTCGAACATATATGAAACTACAGCAAAAAATATCTGCACTGAATCTGCTAAGAAACAACCTTCACTGTACCACTTTCGGATACACCTTTCTCAGAAAAATGCTTTAAAGATAGCGTTCCAGATTCCTCCTAACAAAACAGTTCGCGGCGCTGAGATAAAGATCTGTTGCACTGCTAAACCTGCCTTTCAAAATTATTGCCTCTAAATTAGCGTTTTCATGACTCTTCCTTGAGAAATAGCTAACGAAAAACAAAATTAGACGACAATGCTGCAAGGAAATAATTGCTTACCAGAGCTCTGTCCTTTTACACCTAAAACTAGAAATTCACTGCCACGAAGCACGTGGTTTACAATCTACTCGAATTAAATGCAGATCAATCCAAAAATTCTCAAAATTAAAGTTAGTAAGAAATTCAATGGGTTTGGTAAATATAAGAACTGAAAAGTAAAAGATTATTGCAATTGCAAGCTACGATTAGTACACTTGGATGAATTAAAGCAAAAGACAAAAAAGTAATCTTGAAAATATTTGTTGTTGGTTATATAATTTAGAGAAATAGGTATATAAGTTGTCTGTTGTTTCGACAGCACTTGTTTTATTTATTTTAAATAGTGTGTGTTCAGTGTGGTAGAGGTCTGTAATATCCGACATAATAATTTTCATTGCTTGCTTGCTTGACGCCACTTTGAGAGCGAACCCGTGGGCCGAATTGGCTGATTTTGGTGTCAATCGACTCAGGGCGACGCAAGTAAGCCAGTAGTAGGGTTTTGAAATTTTTATAAGTTACTTTTTTTTTTTTTATGTGGAATAGCTAACCTCAAAATTAACTCGACACACAAAATGGACCACTCTTGTACAAATTGCATTAAATGAATTATTTCGCGCCCAATTTGGGTGCAGAACGCTAGTTCAAAATATTTCTCTAATTGTTCGAATTCACAACAAACGCTGGGTCACTTGCTTTTGCTTTTAATTTTCACATTGTTTGGGATTATCGTTGGCTTTTTCATCTATAGCTGTTGAAAATATGTCATAAATGTCATGTCCTGACAACATAGATCTTATTTTGGTGTAGTTCTATCAAAACGTTGCAAGATAGTGGATAGCTGAATTGTTCTTTAATATTTACTTTTGACATAACTTCTTATATTGTTGCACCAATGTCTGCATGGAGTGCGATAAGGATATGACTGTAATTATCGACTGGATTTGTATAGATGTTATAATAGATAACATTTCTAGAAGCAATTTCCTTGCGATTAATATCACCATATTTTTGTATTTTTATATTAGTTTGTCGTTAATTTGCGAATTAGTGCAGAGATAAAAACTAGAATAAAAAATACCAATTCAAATATTCAGAAGATTTGTAGACCGTTGTAGACTTGTAGATGAAAGTATGGTCTGCTAATTACCGTATGACGTTAGGCAACTCTATTCACACTTCAATTCAGCCTGCTGTCGATACAACAGGATAAAGAACTGCAATTACTTTAAAACTATGCAATTGGAAAATCCTGAACAATTTCACATCCAGTAACAAAGTTCGAATACACCATCCAGCTAAAAATAGAGGAGGCAAAATATTTATCTAACGATTCCTAGGAAACAGCCGATGTAACCACATTAATTTTTCATCCATCGTCGCGAAATGTGCGTTATGAGTTATGACTTATTGACGACGCAATGAAGATGTATCATACATCGATATTTCGTCATAATCTTAATAATAGGGATTTCAAAGGCCAATGCTAACCACTAAAATGTAATTTATGACGTGAATGATGAGATGGATTAACGTCTTGTGTTTTGTTCTGATAACATTGTAACCACAGAATACTACATCAAACACGCAATGCGAAAATATCAAAGTATAGACACATATCTACATGTTTAAACATGTTGTGGTAACTGTGGCTACGATCGGGAATAAGAATTCAGCTACTAGAATTTGAAATGTTCAATTTTATTTGATTTCCATAATAGCATATTCATCTCTCTTGCAAGTCTTTTAATTTGCATCATTCTGATCATTCATACTCCTATCATATGGACACGTTTAATTAGATTTATTATATTAACCAAAGGGTTACCTTTTATTACCCTAACTCATGTTAGGGCATCAACACAATATTATAGACCATGCTATTCTTTTAGACAAAAAATTAAATGTTAATTAACGAACGTTTCGGGAAACGAATACGTGTCTTTGCCTTTTGTAAATTTTAGTAAACGTTGGCTATCGATTCGTAAAGATCAAACCACAACTGTGACTATTCTTGAGCTCAAGTAAAAAAAAAACTTTTTTCTTTTAATCTTTAATTTTATTAGATGTTGAAAATAGGGACAGAATGGTTCGCAGAAACGTGCGTTAATTAATATTTTTAATTTTTTCAATACTCAAAAGAACAGCATCGAATATAATGCGCCAATAGAAGTTGGGGTAAGGAAAGGTTTGTCTGTACTATGTATAATAAAAATTCAAAGACGTACATGATGAATTACAGACTTATAGAGAGCCACAAAAACGTTTCAGATATTGTATTTCACCTGAGAATTCTAGACGTCCAAAAAAAAACGAAAAGGAAAAAAATCATACGGAAGCATTTATTACATTTATACAAAATATGATATACATTAAAAACTGTGGTCCATCTGTTAAAATATTTAAAAACCACCATATGTTGGATTAGGTTGGTAAAATTTAAAAAAACGCTAAATATATTATATTTTATGCTACATTGGTAACATTGTAAATTATGACATTTATTTCATTCAAAATAAAATTTCAACTGATTTAAATTGTTTTTAATGTTATTATTAGCACGTTTTAAGCGCTAATTGTTATTATTCGCGTTTAAACATGTCCAGAGAAACTAGAAATTGGATATACATTACAATAACATAGAATTCACACGAACTAACAAAGTTGACACACTAAAAATGACAATTCTCATCAAAGTTTCCAGTCTAGGTACGGCGTTGCCAATATACTTATCGAAGAGAATGTGACGTTGTGTTTTTTTATTTTTGAACAGAGCATATTATCAAAGAAGTTGTTAATTTAAAAAGCTGTTTTCAAAGCCTACGAAGATGAAAACTTTCTATCTTTATTAAAATATAGAAATATATTCTGTTAAACATCTATTACATGTATATTCTATCTCTGTTTACTAAAATAATTTTCATTTTTAACAAAAATTAAAAACTTTCTACGCTTTTACTGCGACCCCGTTTTTATAAATAATTCTTTTTGAATACTTACACGTTAATAGATTAAACCTAGATCTAATATTTTAAATACATTTGTTATATATTTTTCATATTTATACATATACAGTGTCCGCCAAAAGATCGGCATAATATGGGGAAACATTTTATTTCTGATTTTCCAAAAAAACTTTTTCGTCAATAATTTGTGCTTGTCTAGAAACATATTTAGCCCCTATAATATACACAGAATTATTTTTACTTGTTTAAAAAATTGAGTTTTTCGAAATTGTCAAAATCCAAAAAGTGCTATTTTTTCGGAAATTAAGTAAGAATTTTTTTTAGAGTGTGTTATTTTTAGCTAACTGAACAATCTCAAGGCCAGAAAAGACATATTTTTTTAACTTTAGCTAAAAATTTATTTTTCAATTTTTTAAATATGTTTCAATATTTCACATACAAAGCCTTAATATTAACTTTCAATTTTTTTTATGTGAACGCTTTAAAGATTTATAATTGAGGAAAATAATATAAAATGTTGATGACTTCTTTAGATTTTTTATTATTTACCGAAAAGTAGTATGTTTGCATAATTTTTACGTTTTTTATGCAAGGCGCTTTTTAGGAGAAATTTTGTTCAATACTAATTAATATGTATTTAAATGGCTTCGAGCAACGCTAATCTAGCCCTGTTAATAAATCTGTTACAAAAATCCTGTATATGTTCTTTTACAGTTATCTAAATGAGATTTTTCTGTATCCAATTACATGTTCTAAAAAATCTCTTCATTTTGACAACTGTAAAAGAACATTTATAAGATTTTTGTAACAGTAATTCATTAAGAAGGCTAGATTAGAGTTTATTGAAGCCATTTAAATAGATATTAATTAGAATTGAAAATATTTCTTCTAAAAAGCGCCTTGCATAAAAAACTTAAAAATTATGCAAACATACTACTTTTCGATAAGTAATAAAAAAACTACAGAATTAACATTTTATATTATTTTTTCCAATTATTAACCCTTAAAGTCTTCACATTTACAAATTACAAATTTATTTTAATATTAAGTTTTGATATTCGAAATTTTGAAAAATGTTTAAAACATTGGAAAATTAATTTTTAGCTAAAGTTACAAAAATTAGGGGATTTCTGGCCTTGAGATTGTTCAGTTAGCTAAAAATAACACACTCTAAAAAAATCTCATTGTAATGTTACTTAATTTCCGAGAAATAGCACTTTTCGGATTTTGACAATATCGAAAAACTCCATTTTCTAAATAAGTAACAATCACTCGGTATATATGATAGGGGTTAAATAGGTTTTTAGACAAGCACAAATTATTGACGTAAAATTTTTAATTTGAAAAATCAAAAATATTATTCCCATATTATGCCGACTTTTTGGCGGACACTGTATAAAAGATTTGCTTTAAATGACAATTACACTTACATTCCCGACGCTAAATGTATTATTAATAAACTGCTCAAGTACAGGTCTAAAGAGTAGCTTCAGCACTGCGAAAACATTAAGGGCCGGTTGCAGAAAGCAATGTTAAGTCTGGTGTTAGCTAACATCGCGTCAAAGTGAACAAAATCGCATCAAATTTTGTTTACTAATGTATTAGTTACCATAAGCATTTGAGATTTGATTCGTTTTTGTTCACTTTGACGCGATGTTAGCTAACACCAGACTTAACATTGCTTTCTGCAACCGGCCCTAAGTATTATAGTGTTTTAAGGTCACAGAGGCGTCGCAGAGCATGGCGACAATATGCAAAGATGTAGCCCTTGACCATAGCTTTCGATTGATACCCCATATGACCCATGTTGCCATTGAAAAATAAAGTGACCTTTGACATAGGTCGCCAACGGTTGACCTTTCGCCAAAACCAAATAGCGCATGAAGGTGCTCGGGACCTTAGCAACAACTTTGCCCCCTTTCAAAATTTCGATATCTGTAGCCGTTCGAAAGTTACAGGCGATCCAGACAGACACACGGACACACAGACGGACGGACAAAACGTTCGCATAAGTACGCTGAAGCTGCTAATAAACTGCTCAAGTACAGGTCTAAAGAGTAGCTTCAGCACTGCGAAAACATTAAGTATTATAGTGACCTTTGACATAGGTCGCTAACGGTTGACCTTTCGCCAAAACCAAATAGCGCATGAAGGTGCTCGGGACCTTAGCAACAACTTTGCCCCCTTTCAAAATTTCGATATCTGTAGCCGTTCGAAAGTTACAGGCGATCCAGACAGACACACGGACACACAGACAGACAGACGGACGGACGGACAAAACGTTCGCATAAGTACGCTGAAGCTACTAATAAAATGTTTGGATAAAATAAGAAGGGTAGTAATGAGATATACGTGGTGAAGTAAAATGGAAATTTAAAAATACGAAGAATAATTAAAGACATAAAACTAATGAAGAATCTAAAAAGATGAATAATTGGAGAAGAATAATAAGTCATGTTTATTGGAAAAGTCCATTTGACATAATACATTAATCAAATTGGATTACGTCAAGCTACGTGTTACTAAGGGAGAGTTCCAGAGGAGGATCATCGGTTAAAGAGGCATATTCCAGGAGGTTGGCGAATGCAGTATTGCAAGTAGGTGTCTGCAGATT
This sequence comes from Agriotes lineatus, assembly GCA_940337035.1. NCBI lineage: Eukaryota > Metazoa > Arthropoda > Insecta > Coleoptera > Elateridae > Agriotes > Agriotes lineatus. The sequence continues at coordinate 11,468 of CALNHX010004034.1, forward strand.
TAGGCTGTTGGCTGCGTACTGTGGGAAAGGTTGAGTTGCTGATTTTGGACGATTGAGCTTCTAGTCTGTTCATGGGTCACCCATTGCGGGAAGGTGCTTGAGAGAGTCGATTGGTAGACGGAGCGGAGCAGTTTGGTTGACTTCCTGAACGTTGTGCTGATAAAGTGACAGGTGGGTGCTTTTAGTATTAAAGCCATAACTAGAAAAGGAAATAAAGACTATACAAATGTAAATTATTTATGTTTTAATATTGTTGTGTACGATTGTAACGATCTGTTATTTGTCATATTGATTTCATAGCTGTTTGACATATAGCTGACATATGGGAATGATAAAAAATTAGAACATCAAATTTCAGAAATAAGCTATCTAGATAAAGGAATTCACCCCTGATTTTTCAGGAGCTTTCTCTAAAAACAGTTACTGATTTTCTATACATGAAAGGGCAATTTTAATTTGATAACATAAAAATATAAATTAAAAACAGATCAAGATCACGATACCTGAAGGTAAATAGCAGATTTGAGGCGCTGCAACGTGGACATTAACACATCTATAACGGCACAACGTAACAAATTAATAATAAAAAATAATGGCTCATTAAAAGTAAATAAAGACAGCTCACGCGTTGTGATCCAGTGCAATATACAACAATGCTTCGTTCCTCAAGGACTCGGAGAATACGTCCCAGAGTTAGTAAGGATGTGCCTCACAACGAGCTACTTTCTTTGGGAAATAATGTACTACGAGCAAAAGGAAGGAACCTCTATGGGATCCCCGTTATCTCCAGTCATATTTATGGAAGCCTTTGAAGAAGCTATTCAGTCCAGCCATTTCAAACCTAAATGCTGGTTCCGCTACGTCGACGACACTTTCGTTATATGGCCCCATGGAAAAACAGCTCTTGAAGTTTTCTTGGCACACTTAAACAACCACCATGCCAAAATAAGATTCACTATGGAAACTGAAGAAAATGGACGCCTACCTTTTCTGGAGATTTTTTAGAACGTGTAAATTGGATAAACAAAAATCTCCTCATTTAGACAATAGTAAAAGAACATTTACAGGATTTTTGTAACAGTGCGTCATTAATAGGGCTAGATTAGAGTTTCTAGAAGCCATTTAAATAGATATTAATTAGAATTGATAAATATTTCTCCTAAAAAGCGCCTTGCATAAAAAACGTAAAAATTATGCAAACATACTATTTTTCGCAAATAATAAAAAATCTAAAGAAATAATTAACATTTTATATTATTTTTCCAATTATAAATCTTTAAAGTGTTCGCATCATAAAGTTTGCATTTTAATATTATCTTGGTATGTGAAATTTTGAAAAATATTTAATGATTGAAAAATAAATTTTTAGCTAATTTAAAAAATAGGTGTTTTCTGGCCTTTAGATTGTTCAGTTAGCTAAACATAACACACTCTAAAAAATCTCATTGAAATCTTACTTAATTTCCGAAAAATAGCACTTTTAGGATTTTTGCAATTTCGTAAAACTCTTTTTTCTAAATAAGTAAAATCACTCGGTATATATGATAGGGACTAAATAGGTTTTTAGACAAGCACAAATTGCTGTAAAAAGTTTTTTTGAAAAATCAAAAATAAAAAAAAAATTCCCATATTATGTCGACTTTTTGGCCTGCACTGTATAAATTAGAAAAATAAAAATAGCTTTAAAGCACTGGAACTGAAGTACTGAAGTACCTAGTAGTTGAATCTCGAGATCAGACCGCGTCGCGACTAGAATTGTTAGAGAAGACACAAATGACCCCTTAACTTATCTGTGCGGCTCATAGGAAAACAAACGCTACTCCTAAAATGTTGAACATGGAAACCAAATGTGACAAAAAAGACAGCATACAAAAACGGAAAATGGAATGCTGATAGTAGCAAAATGTATGCGATTTACAAATAGCAAAAATTAGGATTTGTTGGCCAGCATAAATTATGGAACGTTATAAGTGTATTTAATCTAAAAATAAATTTCAACATGCGCTTGGAAAATCTTCTGTAAAATATTCTCTCTCGTTCAATAGTACAAAACCAGCTACGAGTATCTTAGGTGTCCAAATTTAAAGCTGTAGGAGACTCATTAACTGCTCATGCTATTTTCAGTACGCATGCCAATAGAAAGCAATCAACAACAATCTTTACAGTGTGCGTTGCGATGCGTGTGGCATGCAGACTAATGCGCTTCCACCTTAAAAATCCTTTCTGACTACCTAAATATCACAGAGTGTTCATGAATACAAATATAATGTAGCGTTAATGCGACTAAGATGACTGACGGTCAATTTGTGGCTTTATGATTGACAGAGTAGTACAATTTACATGTAACTAATATGTCTGAATCCCTTGCTTTGAGGGTCATTGCCCAACATAAAGTACCTACCCGATTACCCTTGCACCTTAATAACCACAAAATGTTTGCCGAATCTGGAACAGGATTAAAGAAACATTAGTGCTAAACCATTACAGCTAGGAGAGCATGTTGTTCCCAATTTGATTTATACGCTGAAATGATGCAGACGATTATCTAAAACTACTTACTTCATCTACAGTGTCAACGACCTTTCTGAAGAAATAAAAATATGAAGATTTTAACCTTTAATTGCTTTTTTTTAAAACATTTGCTCAAAAAATTATGATTATTATTATAACAACCAAAGACTACAACTATTTTTTTTTTGAAAAATATACACACTACCTTATTTTTTTACTGTTATGAATACGTTTGACTCGTTTCTGAGCTGCTTATTAAAAAAAGCGAAGATATTTGAAGATGACCAAAATGAGTCGGAATCGGTGCGGAATAGAATAGAATATAACGTTACCATCGATCGACAATGACAACGCAGAAGACGTAAAACAGTCTACGGTTTCGGGGTTCCTAGTTAGCGATGAATCAAGTAAGAACGCAGAAGTGAATATGGTGAACAGAATAATTTGTAGAGGTTATGATGCAACCAGAAATTTGGACCAACTTAAAAAGCATGCCATTTGTGAATATAATTGAAAATACCGCAATCCTACAAGAAAACACTGTTTTCTTCAAGAATGTATTTATTTTTATTTACTGCTTTCCAACGTATAGATAAAAGCATATCAAACTTGACAGAAAATATTTTTTTGTCAGAATTACTGGAATTTGTGATTTTAAGTAAATTATCAGTAATAATACCACGAGATGACTTTGACTTATCAAAAATACTGATATTGTATTGACTTTACTATGTAAGCCAATATTATATTAATCTCTAATATACTGCTAAATTATTCTTATCCATTCACTTCAAAATTCTTTAAATACAATATTTGCCCTAATATTTTATTTTATTTCTTTGACTTGGCTAGCTCAGGTTATAACAAAACATCCCTTCTCAGGTGGGTACTTGCTTTACAAAATTCTATCAAAGTTATTGTATAAAAATGTTTGATTATTGACAAGTATTTCAGAATGACCTTAAATCTTTCAACTGTCACTGTCAACTTACTAATATTGACACTTAGCTGAATTTATATTTATTTAACACAAATCAGTTCCAATATGTTGAAAACAGTAAGTATTTTTGTAAGTAATTGAGTATTCCACTGTTAATACTAATTAATGTTTAGTAATTACATATACCTGGATATCTTCCACTTTTAAAATGGATCAAATTCTCTTTAATTAGAATCCACAGTGTTAGAATGAACCAAACGCCTCCAAAGTGTCACGCTACTACTCCAAAAGTTACCCAGCTCTCCTAGATTGTAGATCTTTTATTACATACAAGATACAACTGCAAATCCAAGATATAATCTTCTTTACAGGAACCAACATGGTATCCAATTTTCGGGCACGGGCCAACTCGTAACTTTTTAATCCGGGATTTAATTTAGCAATTCACACAATAGGCCAACTCGTAACCGAGGTACCTTCGGCGACCGGTTATCTCGTAACCAGCGATTGGCCAACTGGTAACCCAGGAATAAGTGGAATCTACAACCGAAAATTTTTGCTGAAGGCCAAACAATATTCACCGCTTTATGAATAGCGCTCTCGAAATCAACTACAATTAAAGAAGGGCGCAGGGATATGTTAATTTTCGAAGAGATACGTACAATACTATGTAAAGCTTTGCGATAACTGGAATAATGCTTATTAGGCAGTAGACAAAAAATTAAGGGAATGTAATGGCCATTTCGAACGCAGTGAACAGTAAAAAGTCGATAAAAGAATTTAGAACAATATTTAAAAGTGCCGTCCATATAATAGTTTTCTGAATCCGATAGACATTTAAATTGTTAACACATCCAAATATTATGATATTATTTTCGGCATCATTTTCTAATATAAACGACTCCTGTCTATCTGTCAGCGTAGGAGAAGACTTGATGACTTCGTGTAACTCTTGTATTGTACGGGGTGTTTTGAAGGTAGCCCGTTGACGATTTCGGCAAATGTTGTGTCTAATCAAATCCACATCCCTCGACGTCAGGTTCTTCTTGTACAAGGAATGGGCTACTTCTAAATTGATAAATTTAGAATATTTTTCGCAGATTCCGTCTGCCGCTTTCCGCTTGCAAGAATTGCTGACAGACTCCCGGCTTAATTTTTGTAAATCAGACCGATGATTATGGGAAACATCTAATAAAATGTTTTCCCCGTTTTCTGAAACACACATAAAAACTGTTAACATTAACTTAACATTTTCGATGAAACTTACTTTGATGTTGCGTTCGCATTTTATAATGAATTTGAGTGAAAATCCCTGTGAAAGCAAAGAGCACAGGGATTTCTGCCGATAATCGCAAATGGCATGTAGGCAGTAGGTAGTCGAGTTACGAGTTCACCGGTGTCGTAAAGGTACATTCAAAATTACCTGACTTTTTTCGGTTACCAGTTGGCCGGTTGATAAGCCTAAAGCTTAAATTTTGTTACGAGTTCACCGCCGCCCCAATCTTCCTATTCCATTTCATAAACACCAACCCGCATAATGAAGCAAGCCCAATGAAAATCCAATTCACAGATGTCCTCACCTCTACTGTGACCTGCACCTGCAATTATTTACAGGTATCTACGTATTGACAGAAATCCATACCACAGCTCTTTCAGTCAACCCAATTAGTACGGACTTATCTCACCAATTCCAATATTCGTAGTTCTTCCTTTATTAACTGTATGGTCCCCTTCTTCACATTAAAGCCTCAGTCTTTAAAATTCTCGTTTATTCCATTTTTTAACTTAATTTAGTCCTTTCTACCCTTGCAAGTTTCAAAACATCTTTGTACACAACGTGTGTCAACATTCATTAGATGCAACTTTAATTAATAAGTTTTCAAAAATACGTAGATATGACATTACTACTTACAGTGAATTTATTTTAATGCGCAATATAGTTTTGCCGTTTCTATAGAAATTTGATTGTTATTTATTGGTTTCCACGAATACGCTACACCCACACAATGTGTAAATGTATTTATTATAACGGGTGTTCATAAACAGTCGTCATCCCAGTAGGTTTTGACTTCATAAACGTATGTCTATTAAAATTGAGAAAAAATGCGCTATGACAGTACTCAATGACGTTTCATTGTGTTGCACGAATTAATCAAAGACATAACATTTTGTTTTTCAAAGCAACTGGGATGACGACTGTTTATGAACACCCGTTACATAAAATTCAATATATGAATCCTAATTTTATATGAAAATAAGCATGACAAGTAACAATAGGGAATGTAAGTAATAACATACATAAGTAACATACTTGCTGAAGTCTTTATACCATTGGATCAACAGAATTCCTTCCCCCGTAAAATACCTACATTGTTTGTTTTCACCTATTGAGTAACGTTCCTATATTGAATTTTTAAATAAACGCATTTACACATGGTGGGGCGTGGTGTATCCTTAGAAACCAATTGATAACAATCAAATCCTCATGGAGACGGCAAGACCATATTGCGCCTTAAAATAAATTCACTGTATAATTGACCATGACTAAATACTGGTTGTGGCAAATTTATTCCCACTTTATCCAGAGTTTGGCCTTGTGATTTATTAATTGCTGTTGTAAATGCTGGGCATATAGAAAACTGTATTCACCGAAAGAAAAAATGTAGTGTAATATCAGAAGTTGTTAAATCTGTAATATAATGCCGTAATAATACTCTTTTTCCCATTTATAAAATCAGTAGACACATTTAAATGTCTCAAGGGAATAACAGTTGCCCCTATTTTTATTATTAAGCAATGTGGATATATTCCACTGAAATTTAACGAATTTAGACTCCGTAGAAAATTGTAAAATGTCGTCATTATCAAATCCAATTATATTTACACTATCCAGACAAAAAAGATATAACTTTGTTAATGATTTCATCGCAATGTTCGTATTTTTGGCGCTAGAATTGAGAATTTTGAGACACCAACTGTGTTCTCAAGAGTTGAGAAATTATTACCAAATACTTCTGTAATGATGGTATTTTAACTGCATCCTCTTCACCTGTAATTGTGAGATACTTTCCATTTCCAATTTGCAACAGAAATGCGGAACACTAACGTATACTTCCTTTGGCATGCATGTTTCAAAACAGTTTTAAATCTAAAATTGATGCCAGAGAAAACAGATTTTCATACGATATATTGCTAAATCTTTGATTGGCGTGATCCATGTAGATATGACCCCAGTTATTTAGAATTGTATGAACAACTTGTTAGCGCATCTTCTCGTTATTATCATAGTTATCTATATTACCATAAACATGTAAAAAATAGAGCGAAATAAATAATTGCCATCAGGAACAATATTAACTGTTGTGTAACATCTAGGAGACATACTTTCCTCACATTACTGAAGTATTGGTGAGCCCTTAAGGAATTTAGGTGCTCTTATAAAACACCGCTTTCGGCTCCCAGTTAGGAGATCTTTTGTGAGTGCCAAAGACCACAAAGAAGAAGAGCTAGGAGAAGGCCAAAGAGAACTTGGAAAGAAGGAATTACAAAAGCGATAAGTGAATGCAACCTAAAGGAAAGAGATTGGGAGAATGGAAGTGCATTAAAAATAGGCGTCGGACAACGTCGAAAAACGTTCAACACTATACCGGGTCTCAAAATCGAACATAGGCAATTAATATTAGTGCATTCACTTGTTTTTCATTGAAATGATTCATTTTTCTGTAGATGATTTTAACAGACGTTGACAGAAAACACCTGATTTAAGCCAACTAATTACCATTTGTTTTAACAAATGCTATCGAACTTGAAAATCAAGGCATGGGATATTTAAAAATTCCAGTTTTAAATTAATATTTTAAAATAAAAATCGCATCTTAAATATTATTATTGGTATTATTTCATGCGGAATAATTTTATCTTTCCATTGATACCATTACCTTCCCTGTAAGTTGAATTGGCAGGCAGGAATCGGCAAAAACTTTCAATACAAATTTAATCACCTATGTTCGACTTTGAGAACGGACACCCGGTATGTATTCTTGTAGTAACAGGCAGAGCATGCAATATATCTCTAGTGCTCTGTGACCAGGATATACACATTTTATTTTAAGGTTATCATCAATTTTCAATCTTTATTAACAACATTACCGGAGGTGGAATGTGAACTTCAACACCTGTAAACAAGCTTGTGAATGCGATTTCAACGATTGGCGGTAGCCCGTAAGTAAACCGCCCCATTTGCTGCACTCGGTCACCGGGGTGCCCTCACATCGGTGACATGGGGCTGCCTTAAATACAACGCATTTATTGTTCACTCATTTTTAAAATCTGAGTTAGTGCAAATTATCACTTTTATCTATTTCTCAGTTAAAGCAAAAATAAACAACACTTTATTTTGTTATCAACCCAAACTATCTCCACGCGGAAACCTGTCTAGATCTTTCATCGGATCACTCACCAATAATTGTGTCAATAAGCACGCAAGTGTTGCTCAAAGAGAACCCCACTAGCCTTAGCGACAGATTTACGAATTGGGACCACTACAGAGAAATAATTGACGAATCGTTAACACTTGAAGTGCCATTGAAATCCACTGAAGAATTAGTTCTAGCACTAGAACACTTTAATCAAGTAATTCAACAAGCAGCCTGGCAGTTAACACTAAAGAAAACACAACAAGAAACAAACCTAAACTGCCCCATCGAAGTCAAAGCAGCACACTACTATTCAAGAGTAGAAAGAGAAAGCTGATGCTCATAAACTAATCCTAAACTTGAGCTTGGGCTAGTTAATTACCGTGTTCAAGATTAGAGATCTTTACCTGGAAAGGCGAATTCAACGAAGACAATTGTATCTATCCATCTTGGCTATCATAAATTAGCACATTACTGTTCAGTCACATTTTTAAAAAGCGCAACTTTGCTTTTTGAAGATACATGCAAATTTCATTTAGTGTGTATTATCATTTAATTAAAAAGTGCACTATTTATATACTTAAAGTCTGTAGTTTGTCATATGAAGTAATGTAGTTATATTTTATAAGTGTTTCCTGGTGTTGGTTTTATTCATTTTCATTCTCAAAAAAAAAATAAAAACAAGATACCACAATTAACGACCAAGTGTAAATATAAGAAACCAGTTATCAATATTTATCCTTATTATGTTAAAATTATTGATAGATACACTTTAAATTAAATTCTACTATTAAAATCCGTAGACACTGTACTGTATCCCTAATTGGCATATTTCTTTTTCTTCTGGAATCTACTAATTCCGGCAACATGTTAGTTTCCCAAAATTGTATGTCCCTTTGAATAATTTCAATCAAAATTCCCTGCTGTGACCAAACGACAAAATAACACTTAATTTTTTTACATATGTTTAACTGCCCTTGTATCTGATAATAATAGGAATGAGACCTTTTTAAGTATAATTGCCCATCTAGTATTTCCGCGAATTTAATTTTTTTCCGCCCGCCGGCGCCGCACTGATTCAAGTGGTGTGCGTTCCTTAGAAACAAAAGGACATTTTACCTCTATAATAAAATCTTTTCCTATTAATCCGTCGGGGGATACAGAAAGAAAAAGGTTGTTTGAGTCAATATACATACCACACGGCACGACAATTTTATCCGTCTTTCTTTAAAAATCGTTTAATGCTCTACTTTCAGCGCCATAGCGAGTAGCTGCATTACCCATAAATATTGCTAAAGAATATCTTTCACAGTATTAGCAGAAGATGTGGACTTTCTCATTCTGCATATTCTTCCAAATTTTGAAGCTGTTAGTCGTTTCAATCTTTCTTGATGCCGCCGATCGCTTCTGTGCTGTCCCGGACGGGCACCAATTGAGCACTTTACTACTCCAGGTAAAAATGTATACCGTTGCTGGACACACCAATTGAGCACCAAGGACCAAACGGAGACCGACCAATTGAGCACTTTAGATTAGCCAATTGCGCACTGTATTACTAGTTTGTTCATTAACAAACTAACAAGTTATCAGGTGCTGAATTAATGCAAACAGTTAACTTTCTCGGCCAAATAAATATCAAAAAGTCATAGTAGGCCTTCTTTTATTTAAAAAAATTATTAGCAATAATTATGTTATTACATTGCAGTGTATATTCAGAAAAATCATAATTTATATTATTTCATTTATCGCAAATAATAGATGTGTTTCGGAGAAAAATATAATTTTGATGATGAGGTTTCCCAATACCAAACGAGTTACAAATTGGTTTTTAACAATATCGTTAAAATTTGAATTGTGTGCTAATAATAATTATAAATTGAAATAAAAAGATTAACATTACAAAGTGGACAGAGGTCAAAGTGCTGAATTCGCCTGTCTCAAAGGGTCGCTTTGAACAGGTACCTGATCTGCCTGGTGCTCAGTTCGCCGGTCTACATTTATTACATCGAGAGCTTGGTGCTCAATTGGCGTGGACCCGCTGTCCCAAAGTTTCAGTAGTAATCTCTTCTAGATTGTAACCTAATAACTGCAGAAATGTTTCTTTGGTTTCCGTAAATTCATCGGCTGTCATATCTGGAATATTATTTCCAGCATCTGGACCTTAATCCATATCCACTTCAGCAATACTTCTTCGGCGAAAATACTCTCCATGTCTTCTGTACTATATGCCTCCATTTCGAATTCTACGTCATCTTCAAAAGGGTCGTTGTCTTCCGATATGCTGCTGTGGAAGTTTTCATAGTCATTTTCAGGATTTCCGGTACTATGTTGAAACTTTTATCTTCAACAAAGTTAGATATATTTCCCACTGAAGTAAAGTTTGCAACACACACATAATCACGAAATGAGGCAACTTGCGAATTCCGATCACCCTGTATGTATGGTATGTACAGTCTTGGGGTAGAAATTTTAAGGGGATGTTACACATAATGGTAGGAAGCTCGTACGCTATTTTAAAATAAAAACTCAAGTTATAAGAGAAACTCAACTTTTGTTCGGGTACTGCTGCTTTACCTAAAGCAAATGCTGGAAGTTGAACTCGCTGCCTTATATCGTTGATTGAGGTATACCTCAATCAACGCTTATATACGTTTTCTATACTTATCAAGTTATCAGTGTCAGTTAATAATTTCTGTAATTTTGACCTAATATAATAACATTATTTTGTTGTCGTTTTCAACGTCAAAATGATGCATATATTCGTACTAGTTGCAATATGGGATTTCAAATTGACACTATACCTTTTCAACTTCAAATAGAGACTAATCAATTTCAAAATGGGAATAAAAAATTTCAAAATGAAATAAACAATTTCAATTTGAGAATAATCAACTTCAAATTGTAACTAATCAACTTCAAATTGAGAAAGGTTTTTTATTAACGGCAGTCTTTGGAAAATGACAATTTCATGGTTGTGACAGGACGGAAGTAATTATTGTTAGTTGTTGCTGGTCTTCCGTCCTGTCACAAGCATGTAATTGTCATTTTTCAAAGACTTCCGTTAACAAAAAGCTTTTTCCTACGACTGCTTCTAAAATCAAGCTTTCCGCCTTGTTGACGTACGTCAAAAATTGATTGTTTTGAATCAGTTCATCGCGGCAGCCGTCATACGTAAGTATATAATCGTGAATCGTAATACATAGCAACACACATAAATTTTATACCGGGTGTCCATTCTCAAAGTCGAACATAAGCAATTAACATTAGTGCATTCATTCACTCGTTCTTCCTTGAAATAATTCATTTTTCTGTAGATAATTTTAACAGACGTTGGCAGAAAATACCTGATTTACGCCTGATTTACGCCAACTAATTACCAATTTTTTTGACAAATGCTATCGAACTTGAAAAGCAAAGCATGGCATATTTAAAAATTCCCAAGTTACTTCGACACGAAGTGTACGAAGTATTGAAATTCCCTCATATCGAAAACCACTCTGAGTCAAATATCTCTAAAATTCGAGCTAACCGACTAATGAACTCACTAGATCAAATCTCCGCCTCGGCGGTGCGGATCTTTTGGTGAAGATCCCAGCTCACTAGATCAATCAAACGCATTGGGGGGGTGCCTAAACGTGCTGTGCGGGGGATGTATGTTCGTATGTGTACACGATTCCGGTCGCCAGGAACCTTCCTGAAGTCTTGGATCGTTTTCAAACGATAGGTCCTCCGAAAATGAAGGCAACATCAACTTTTAAGCTATGGTTGTCGGCAACAAAAATTTTTTTTGGTTTTTTTTTTTTTTTTTTGATAAATAACTGGTTCATAGCATTTCATTGTATTAGCGAAACGGAGTGATGCTGAGTATCGAAGTATTCTTGGAAAGCACGGAAGGGCGCTTTTCTTGGGTGGTGGGTACAGTATATTTTTAAATTAGTATTTTAAAATAAAAATCGCCTCTTGAATATTATTATTGGTATCATTTGATGCGTAATAATTTTATCTTTCCATTGATGCCATTACCTTCCCTGTAAGTTGAATTGGCGAACAGGAATCGACAAAAACGTTCAATACAATGTTAATCGCCTATGTTCGACTTTGAGAACGGACACCCGGTATAAGCTTTCATGATTATATACTTAAGTCGGCTAGTGGTCAGCTATTTGAAAACGTCAAAGTTGACAGCTGTCACTGTGAATTTGATTTAAACCTTTTTTCGCGATTTAAAGTTACTTGTGCTTTATTTTGTGTATTGTCGGTGTTTAAGTGTCAAGAAAAATAAGAAATGGGCGATAAAATATCCAATTCTGATGTAAAAATTTGCACGTCGCTGGAAATTTTAGAAATGGCAAAAAACACCAGTTTAAACCTATTTTCGAAAATTTTACAGTCGTAGGAAAAATTTTGTATGCAACACGAGCGAAAAATGCATTAGGCGTTCGTTCGAGTTTTTTCGGACCTCGCTTCGCTCGGCTCGAAACTTTCGAACTTACGCCTAATGCATCATTTTTCGCTCTAGGTACATAAATAACTATTCTCAATTTGAAGTTGATTAGTCCCAATTTAAAGTTGTTTATTCGCAAATTGTTTATTTCATTTTGAAATTGTTTATTCCCATTTTGAAATTGATTAGTCCCAATTTGAAGTTGAAAAGGTATAGTGCTAATATGAAAATAGAACAAAACTGTAGATTTAAGTAAATTTATTTACTATAAAAATTAATATGACTCAAAATTACAGAAAATCTTGTATGCAACAATTTGCAAAATTAATATTTTTTGCACACAACGTGTTTTTCAACTTCACGCCGAGTGTGAATAACACTTCCACGTTGCAATTTGATACATAAATAGCTATTTTGATACGCCAATATGACAAATTACATTTAAGCCGCCTTACAAAATTCAAATTGCTAACAATTAATGCTACTTGATTAAACAACGTTGAAATTTTTTTGCTCCCATCCATAGTACGTAACCTTCTTTTATATATTTTTTTTTCGATAATTTCATTATTAAAAACACAATCCATCTACACCACACAATTACTGCTACTTTATTAAAAATATTTTTCTCCCAACCGTAGTACACAACTTTGATTTATAACTTTTTTCGATAATTTCATTATTAAAAATACAATCCACCTACTCCACACTAGGTGGACAGCCTGTAGTAATTATATAGAAAGATGTCTTGTTACTCCTGGAACTCCCGTATATAATTTGCTGATAATTAGTGCTACGGATAATGCTTTACATCTCTTTTAATTGCCGTACTAACGTAAAAAATACAAATTATAATCTCTAAACTTACCGTGCCGTTCTATTTCTAAGTGCAACCTAGAGATGGGCGCGTGAGTGAGTTTTCTCTCACGTCAAGCACGTTTCACGCTTGCTTTAAACACTCACGTTCACGCACGTTCACGCTCACGTTCACTCACGTTCACGGCATGACACGCCACTCACGACGTGACACGCAGCTTTTATTTCAAAATTTAAATTCAGATAGAACAGAATGTTCCAATTTAAAACCAATGAAAAAACCCTAAAGAGAACTAAAAGTATGTTTTGCACGTGACATAATTTACGTGATATGTTGGTTTAAAAAAAATGTAATCAACATTTTCAGTGTTTCAGTCGAGTATACAAAACAAAACATGACCTTTCTAAAAATAAGTTTATCTACACATCTACACAATTCAGTTTTGATTTAATAATAAAACATAATTAACATTTTCAGCGTTAAGTCGAGTATACAAAACAAAAAAAATATTACTTTTATTAGAATAATAAGTTCATCTACACATCTAGGTACACATTAAAATTTTGATTTAAAAATAATATGTAATCAACATTTTCAGCGTCAAGTCGAGTTCTGCGCTCTTCTAAAATTCGCCCAGCTGTAGAAAATACTCTTTCGCTTGTAGCGGAACTTGCCGATATGTTTAAAATTTCTCCAACTAATTTTTTTAACAGAGGGGTATTTACACTGTTTTTTCAAAGTCCTAAAATGTCATCTACATTTCCGCATTTTAATTTAACATAGTAATTTAGCTCTGTATCGACATCATTATAATTAGATGTGTCATCGTCAGAGCTATCTCTAAGTGTAGAAAAATAGGAACCTGATGCTGATGTACCAGTTTTGAGTCGTTTGCTATGTATTCATCATTATCATCTATTTGCATTTTCGTTAATTTGGATTTACTCTAGGATTTCCTTTACAGTTGAACGAATATCTTCTTTTTTATGTGAAGGTATGAACTTTAAGGATTTATAATTAGGGTTCAAAAATAAAGCCACATAATGTAACTTGTTAGGCACAATTTGTGATTTAATGAATTTAAAAGTTGCTGCACCCTGCAGTTTTTTATTCGTTACTAAATATTTAACGTGAAATTAACGTGAAACGTGAATCACGACTTGGAAATTTTTATTCACGTTCACTCACGTTCACGTCACGATTTTCAAATATTAGTCACGTTCAGGACGTGACACGCCGTGACACGACGTGACACGACTGTTTTCACGTCACGCGCCCATCCCTAGTGCAACCTGTGCAGCATGCAATGCCTTCTTTTTTGCACTGTTTCTTCGAACAAACAGACAAAGATTTTTTCGACTTTGGACCTTTATTTTAGGACTCGCACTTCACTTATTTTCACTATTTACAAATATAAGGAAAGGTCAGTGCGAATAATAACTGATATAACTCCGTCAAGATTTTATAAACCAAAAACCTGCAGTCTATTAGTTATTGCAGAATGTCATTATAAGCAATTTTACTTGTTCCTCACTTGTAAACATAAATTTATCAAGTCACTGTATTCACCTTGAAAATGTTTCTTAACTGGCTAGCCAGTAAAAAATTTACTGGCTAGCCAATTATATTTTACAAGCGTGCTCATAGATAAATGATAGCGTGCAAAGCCAGAGTTGTCTTCCTTAGTATGTGTGATATTGATGAATTTAGTTGCTTGTCAGTTTGACATTTTGAATAAATGGTAAATTTCTAGTTATTTACAAGTGAGAAACAAATAAAATATTCAACAAAACACACCAGGTAACCATTTTTACTGGCTCAAGGATATGACAGGCTCGCCTAACGGCTCGCCAGTCATCCCAATCCTATCGCCAGTAAAAACTGTTTTACCTGGCTTGTAATGTTATAGATATTAACGATACATGTTTGATTATGAGCATCTTAACGAAACGAGTTTGATTGCCAAAACGAGGCGGTGAGCCGAGTTTTGCGGCAATCAAACGAGTTTCGTTGTGTGCCATAAGCAAACGTGTATTGTTCAATATTTTATCTTCATCAATAAACTCTGGTTCACTGTATAAAAAGAGTGCGGTAATATTCATTACCGCACTGAGTGCGGTAATATCTGTCCATTACCGCACTGAGTGCGGTAATGAAGCTCTTAACGATACTAAAATTAATTTGGTTAAGACGCTATAACAACACGGATGAAGATAAAATACTATAAATGGCACTTTGGAATTTTGGGCTTACCGATAAGCGCCCAACGAACCACCTATATCATAATCCTTTGGCTCCATTCATATTTTGTTTCCTCTACATTGTACCAATAACATAGCAAGGTTTTGACGTACAAACGAAATCATTTAAAATTACTTGGTATGGCTTGTTGTCTATCTTTAGGCGGTTTCGAAAATTCTGGTCCTGTTAGAAACGAAATCTGAAGTTACTAAACAGTCATGTGATTGATTTAAATAGTCTCCGAGTGACAGCCTTGCAAAATCCGCGCGGCGCAGCGTGGGAAATGTATATTCCAGCGCAGGAAACTAACCATTTCTCTTTTGCGACGTAAAATCGTCACGTCATTCAAGTAGTTTCAATGTGAATAGGTTTTCAGAACCTACAGAAATTCTACACATTTTTGGTTATTGCCCCGATACCGAGAAATTGGTATAGGTAAAAAAATTGAATTATGCGAAAGGAATATACGAGTCCAGAATCATAGCATTTGGCCCAGATCAGTAGAGCTCTTAAATTTTCTGGTGTAATATTTAGAGTTCGTCCCAAATTTGGCTTTTCTGTTATGGATTTTGTTGTTTTATAATTTCGCAATATTTCATACACTACAATACGATAATTGCAATTGTTTATAAAATTTGCCACAGGAATGACCAAAATTCAACAAATTGACAATAGCTTTACTACGTACTATTTTTGAAAAAATAATACAGACACCCGACTGTCTATATGTTATTAAACAACAAACAGCTTGTTTCATTTCAACCAAAACATGCTAAGGTGAACGAAATGATATTTTGATTATATGAGCCAAATGAAATGAATCGGTAATTTATTTTTAAGTTAGTGCTTCCCAACTATTTTTTGTAATTTGTTATTGCTGAAGCTGTTATAATATTGCTAAAAACTCCTACAATTATGATGTAAGAATATTGACCAAAAAGATTTTCTTTTGTGGGTACAAAATTAAAGATACCTGAAAAGTTTTAACTGGGCCAAATGATGTCCAGCAATGGATGGGTTGCAGTAAACTACAATATCTCTTAGGGTTTATGCAAAAATTAATTACTTTCAATATACGTATATTCCTTTCCCACAATTTTATTTTTTTTCCTATACCAATTTCTCGGTATCGCGACAATGACCAAAAATGTGTAGAATTTCTGTAGATTCTGAAAACCTATTCACATTGAAACTACTTGAGTGACGTGACGATTTTACCTCGCAAAAGAGAAATGGTTACTTTGCTACGCCGGAATATACATTTCCCATGCCGCGCGGACTTTGAAGAGCTGTCACTCGGAGACTATTTAAATCAATCACGTTATTAAAAGAGATTCGTGCACGTTTTTTCAAGCACTACAACTTTCCCATTCGCAATTTTCGGAAAAAAACTACCCCACAGAGCTAGAATGGCGGAAACCGATTTTTGGTAACTTTGTCGCCCTCTACCGTTCGCAATACCGACTTCTCGGTATTGCGGCACGGATCAAAAATCTGTAGAATTTTATTTCCAACATTTTTTGTTCAATAACTTTTTCCGTGCGACCAATGAATCACTAGACAAACAAATTTAATTGTTTTCAAGATGGCGGCTGTTTGGCACGGGGTGGGGGCACGGATTTTTGGTTTTACACTTGCCTAATGACCCTAAACCACTGGTCAAAAGGAATAGCCGGGGCCAATTTTTTTAAGGTGACCGAGTTTTTTCCGACAATTTTACTGTACTATGTGGTCAAAGGAAGCTTTTCCTCCTTTCTAACATTCCATCTCTTAAAATGGCTTATATGTGACATGAAATGCTGTTAAAAGAAAGCAACTATTAATAAAGCTTTGTTTTATTGGTTCAAATTAAAAGAAAAAAATTTTTTTTACAAGTAGTGGAGGGCTTAGTCATGGTCGCGGTATCTCTGACAGTACTCTATGTAAATGGATTCTCACCATGTTCATTGTTAGTAAAATTTCACAACAAGTGGAAGATCGTCCACCACCACCTGTGAACAAAATGTCGATGCCACTGATTCTAGAGTATTGCGTGACAATACAGATATACTAAAGTTTGTGAACTGGTTTGAATCCCATGATCCACTTCCTACTTCAGAATTTGTGATGTTATCAGCACAGGGATTATAGGAGATAAGACCATAAACAGAGTTTTTGAAATTGAAAATTCTTCTATCCACACCATGATCGGGAAAAACTTTGAGCAAGTCAAGTTATAGGAAAAATCGAGTGATGCTCATCCAAGGATTCAAGTCCAAAGTGAACATTGGTAGTGAGGACTTACCCGTGAATCCCGAAACTATTTTCTGCCGAATTGCCCTGCTAAAGAAAACGGACGATGAGTTGAGGGAATACTTTAAATTTGAGTTGGCACCCTATCCATTGTCACTTTTTGATGAAACTGGTATGAGGAAGTCTCCTAAGTCAGTGTTTTATGATTTGTTCGCTCCAATAACTGACAGTGTCAACCTTCTTGGTGCAGCCTATATTATTGATCTAGGATTCCTCCTGCATCGTGTGATTTGGAAGAATGGTGAAACGTTTGAAGCAATTATCAACAATTACGTTGAATACATAAAGAACTATTATAGCAAACATGCCGCTATTGTTGTTTTTGACGGGTACCCAGAAGATTTACCTGCGAAAAGCACCAAGTCAGCAAAACGCCTGCGGTGTGCTAAGAGACACATAGTATCAGAGGTCCTGTGCAACAAGTGGATGACTGCAACAACGACTCAGGAGCAGTTCCTCTCCAACAATCGGAACAAATGAAGGCTTATAGCCATGCTAACGGAGAAGCTTGAAAGCTAGGGATTTTTGGTATAGCAAGCCAAGGAGGATGCAGGCCACTTGATCATCACGACGGTTATAGAAGCTGCACAAGAGCATGAATGTACTATTTTTGTAGGCAAAGACAGATCTCCTTATCATGCTCATAGCATTAGCTTCGCCACCAACCAAGATTTTCTTCATGAAACCTGGAAAAGGAAAGGTACCAATTATCATATTATCAGTTAACAGTTTTCGACATTTAGAAAAAGTGAAAAACGCTCTACTATTCCTTCACGCCTTTAGTGGTTGTGATACCATACCTTCACTTTACAGACAAGGAAAGAAGAAGTTTGCCAGGTGAACATCTCTCGAAAGTGAGCGATGTCTTTATGAGCAAAGACGCCAACCTGGAAATTATTTTTGACGCCGGACGAAAGTTCTTAGTAGCACTTTGTGGAGGTAAGACTGGTGATACCTTGAATGAATTAAGTTTCCATCTATTTGCAAAATCTTTAGTGAAAACGAACTTCAATTTGGCTTTTCTACCTCAAACGCTGGAAGCAGCCCGCCAACACTGCTTCAGGGTGTACCTGCAGGTACAGATGTAGTTAGGTAACGCCATGAATCCCATGAACTGGGGTTGGAAGACAAACAAGTATGGCCAGGCCCCTGTTCTCGAACTTTTTTTTGTTGATTAATGTTATGGTTTTCAGCCACAACTAAAAGAAACTATTTTTTACCTGAAAACCATAACATTAATCAACAAATACGGATGGGGCCATAATTATACAGTGAATTTATTTTAATGGTTAACATAGCAGTTTCGTTTCTATGCCTGCATTTAATCATACAGGTCACTTCCATAGTTACCAATGAAATCAATAGATTAGAGCGTTTATTTTACGAGTTAACATACGAATTTGAATTAGGTACTTGCTAATAAGAAACTTTAATTTTGTTACCGGGATGTAGGTATGCAACTAAAAAGTAGATACGTAGGAACAACTTGTGTGTTGTATCTTTCCTTTAGTGGTATACATTACGATAACTTTTAATTGTTTTTTTGACAAGTAATAATTCCTATGTTAACTCGCAAAACACACGCTGTGTGATTAAATGGCGGCATAGAAACGAAACTCTTATGTTAACTATTAAAATAAATTCCCTGTATATAACAGCAATGAGATAACATGAACAACAAAATAGAATGCTTGAGTAAGAAAGAGGTGACCATACGATAATAGTTATTTATGCATCTAGGACGAAAAATTTTCTTTTTATGGACGATGCCCACAATTGCTGGCCGAGGCGATAGCCGAGGCAAGCAATCAGGCAAGGCCATAAAAAGCAGTTTTCGTCCGAGGTGCATATTAATTTTTTCCGTTGACCGTCATAATTTGAAAAAAAATTAAAGTGGAGTCCGAATTATAAGAGTTGTTGAGGACGAAAAACGTTTGCGGACAAAAAGCGTTTGCGGACGAAAAGTGTTTGCGGACGAAAAGTGGTTACGGACGAAAAGCGTTTGCGGCTGTAAAGTGCGGCCGTAAAGTGTTTGCGGACGAAAAGCATTTGCAGACGAAAAGCATTTGCGGACGAAAAGTGTTTGCGGACGAAAAATTAATGGTGTCCAAAAAAGTGGCACTTTTGGTACGTAAATGCGTCCGTAAAATCACATTTTATAGGGCGGTCGACGGAAAAATTATTTTAGTAGGCATGTTTTTCATTGTTGTAAAATATTCTTTTGGCAATGGCCTACGTGTTTTGTTTTTGGCGCTATCAGGTGGTGAAATATAGAGACCAAGAAGACTATACTAAGGAGACGTAACTTGCTATGATGGTTGTACATAAAAGCGGCGTCAATGCCGGGGATAGCCGTCGCGGCACTGTCGACAGCGTATACTATCTTCGGTCATTTTCGTTCGTTTTCGCTGCCGTTCGAGAGTTGGAAGCGAGCTAAATTAACCTGTAATCGCGGTTAAAAGTCAGTTTAAGGTTGTTAATCAAGTGTGTTATTAATTGTTAAAACATGGTCTGTAAAAACTGTAATTTCCAATTACACTCAGCAAATATTTAACATTGACAGTTCACGAGTTTTGCGAATGGATAAAATTACAGGACGACCGCCATATTTGTCAACTTTTAGCGGTCCGCTTCGAAACGCGAGTTATTTCTCCTTAGTACAGTTTTCTTGATAGAGACTCTAGAAATGAGAGACCGTCGCTGGCCTGATTGGTTGAGGTGAACTTTGTCCCCAAAATGGGGGCGCCAATGGTGTGCCCTCAAATATGGCGCGAATTTCAAACTTAAAGTATAAAGGAAATGACTCGTAAAAACACAGTTTATTAGTAATTCTTATATTTTTTTATATTTATAACTTTTATATCGCAATTATTAAACGGGAAAATGAATTTTGATATACATAGTATCAAATGGTCGAAATTTGGCAAACATCCTTTGGTAGATTTACATGAATTTTTTCATAAATTAAGACATCACTCTTGCAAAGTTACACAGACAAAATTCGTATTGACGCAACAAATTTTTATATTCAACAAAAAGACTTTGTTAAGTAGTGAAATGAAACTTTAGATTTTGTACAAACAGTTAAAAAAAGCGTAACTTTTTTTTTAACAAAATCTGTGTTTATTTACCAAGTAAATGTCATTGTTTCAACAAAAATGTTGTCAAAAGGAATTTAAATAACCAAAATTTACAAAAAATTATTGAACGAAATCAGAAAAACTTGATTTTTTTTTAATGCACGGCAGAAGCTGTTTAACCGTAATCATAGAGTACAGTTGTTATGCACCAATATATGACACCATAATTATTAATTCGAAACACTGTGCTCTGAATTCTTTTAATAGTCATCAAGTTTGTTTTTAAAATTATTAGCAGAAGAGTTACTAACAA
The DNA here is from genome assembly GCA_940337035.1 of Agriotes lineatus. Classification (NCBI taxonomy): domain Eukaryota; kingdom Metazoa; phylum Arthropoda; class Insecta; order Coleoptera; family Elateridae; genus Agriotes; species Agriotes lineatus. The sequence goes on from CALNHX010004034.1 coordinate 32,521, forward strand.
CACGCAAATGCATTCCATATGTACTAGGGTGGTCTTTATTTATATAGATTTTTTTGTAAATTCTGGCGAGTCAATAAAGCACACAGTTGGGATATTTTATATAATTGCAATTTTAAACAAAAATAAAAATATTAAATGCATTGATTATGAGATGCAAGAAACAGTAATTAGTTGGATAAAGGCACGCAAAAGCAAAACATATTTCAGAAGGTTTAAATTTGGCTTGTGAATAAAGTAATATAATTAAAATGATAGGTTTGTGCACATGTAAGGCCAGACCCAACGAAAGTAATTGACACAAAAAGGTTGCTACGTGCATAAAAATCTGGTGTGATACACTCACACAGCTTCGTTTTACAGTGATCTTATAAATAGCCAAAAATTTGATTTTAAATTTTTAAGCATTTGTCAAAAATTACAAATTTTGCAAAAACGGTACAAAATAGAGCGTTAGGTGAAGAGACAAATTTTCTCTAATTTTAAGCTAAATTCAAAAATGTAATAATATACCGGGTGTTCTATTTAAAATAGGAGTTAATAAGAAAAATTTAAAAAAAAGAAACCCATTTTAGAAGTATTGAACTGGAAAATCAATTATCTTACTTCAATACATATTAAAAATGTAATAAAAATGTGAAGTTTCAAAAAAATCGTTATAGCCGTTTTTGAAAAAATCGAAAAAAATTGATAAATCACAAGAGTAAACATCTACTTCCGGTTATGCGATTTTCTTCAAAAGCTTGCTGTCACATCTACATAGTACACAAAACTTATATATGAAGTTTCAACGCTATACCTCTTTTCGTTTTTGATATATTCTGTTCACAGACAGACAGACAGACAGACACACAGACAGACCAATGAAAAAAAAGTTTTTTGGGTTCAGGGGACTCTAAAACGTGAAGATCTGTTGAAAACTCAATTTCGAATTTTTGGGGTAAATCCAATACTTCCTTTATTGTAAAAGGAAGTAAAAGGGAGCGTAGTTATCAATAAAAGCAAAGGACTGTGAAAATTGTGAGCAAGCTAAAGTGTAAAGCAAGATGAAGGAAAATTTTGAAAATTGCAAAGAGCAGTTCCTAAATGGAGGCAACAGAATAAAAGCAAGCGACGTGAAAAGTGCGGAACTCAAAAATCACTGCTCTAATAATTAAAAACATAGTGCAAAAGCAGAGCTGTGAAATTAAAAACGTTTGTAAGTACAACAATATAGGACAAAATTAGTTATAAGCAAAAAGACAATATTTTAGATTTTAAGAAAATGTTAGATTGTAATTTATGTAGTCCAATTTTATTCTATTTGTGGTAAAAATTATCAATCCTAATTTCCAATTAATTTTAGAATAACACCGTATCTTACTTAGCAACAAGATGCTTTTTTGTCATTAAAAATTGAAAAATTCAATAAATAAAATTGAAAGGTTGCTGAATGTGTGCCTCCATTTAATAGACGTTTTAAAGCAGTTAAAACAGTTATTTTACCACATAAAAAGTCTATATTTTGGTAGTTCGTATTTGTAGCCAGTTTGCGCAGTAGTTGCTAAAGAATGTGGTAGGTCATTCTGTCTTCGCAAATGGTAGTTGAAAAATATCATTCAGCACTTACAAGAAAGGTTATGTAAGGTTATATCAGTTTTACTAAGTAACTGTATAAGATAATTCAATTAAATTAAATATTGCTCACTTTTACTTTATTTATTATAAACATTCAAATGATTCTATATTCTCGGGTGAACCCTCTTGCATCCTGGCAACAATTACGAAAGCTAAGTTATGGTGAAGTAAAATCCTGGTATTCCGGTTTGGTTAAAAAGCCACCACCGCTTCCACCATATGCGCACATTATACAAATTGGTGATCCAGTTCTTAGAGTAGTTTCTGATCCTGTACCTACTGATCTTATTACCTCTTCTGATATAGCATTTCTAATTAAAAAACTAAAATCCGTAATGAAACATTATAATTGTGTAGGACTTTCAGCATCTCAAATCGGAATATCTTTGAGAGTTTTCATTGTAGAATTTAATGCAAACCACATGAAAGCATACAGTAGAGAAGAAATCAAAAGTAAAGAAATGGATGTTGTGCCACAGACGGTTAGTATTTCATTAAATATCGTAAGATGCAGTTTGATTACATTATATTAAATTAACAATAGGTAATCACTTCAATGATCGTAAAGCATGCAAATGTAGTTATACTGTAGTAACTTCTGAAACACTGAATGCTTATTTTAGGTAATCATAAATCCAGAACTGAGGGTGCTCGATTATAATAAAGTTATACATACAGAAGCGTGTGGAAGCATTAAAGGGTTTTGGGCAGACGTCCCTCGATACCAAGCTGTAGAAGTTAAAGGTAGTACAGTCTGCTTTATATTATTGTGGAGGTTAAGTTGAAATTTTTTTAAGATAATTAACACGTGCCGCTTGATGTTTGATCAAGTAGAGTTGCAAATAAGAGTCTGTTAACGGTATTAACTAATGTAGTCATTAATTGTGAATTGTATTTTTACGATTAATGACATAATGTTAAGAGTACGTTAACGTGGTAAAATAATATTGCAAATACCACGTAGTATTATAGTAATCAGCATCCAAACTTGCCCATATTTCAGAATTGTTAGAATTAATATGAACATTGGGAAATATTGATTTGTTGTGATTTTATAAAAGTGCCCATATTTCAGAATTTTTAGAATTAATATGAACATTGGGAAATATTGATTTGTTGTGATTTTATAAAAGATAAAAGTTCATTCCAGAAAGGGGCAAACCATCGTTCCATAGCTTAGTAAATCTGAGGAAAACTTTGTTGTACATATATAAATAGTTCAAGAGAACAGCTACCCCGCTGGTGTAGTAAAAAGGCATTAAGTAATACTTGGATCGTCAACTGTTAACGTAATGATTGTGGCATTTGAAACAATTTAAATTGATTTTAGCCACGCCAGCTCAATGTTTTTCAAAAAAGCACATTTTTAGAAAAAAAATGGAAACATTTTTATCAAAAACTAACAGGTATTGTAATAAAAACCAACAGTTATAAGTACAGAGATTGCAGAATATTTTTTTTTTTTTTTTTTTTTTTTTATTTAGCGTCCCATGTTTATTTACATTTTGTACAAGTACATTAAGTAAATGGTGTGGTGGTATGGATTGACATGTAGAAGAATGCTCATTAGCAAGCTTCAGTAACAATTTAGCTTTTAAGCTTCTTGTGACTTAGGGGTTAAAAACTTACAATCTAAGACTTATAAACTAACTTAAACTACACTATCTAAATTACATTCAAAATCTGGTTATTAAATCGTTTGGCACATGTCTTTTTAACCGCCTATTGTTGTTAGGCTGATTCATTAGGTTTACTGCTAATTCATTGGGATGGACCGTGAGCCGATCTCTATATTGCAAGCTATATCGGAGTATTTCTTCCTTCACTGTTGGAATTTGGAGATCCCTTCTGATAACAGTGTTGGGTACGAACCATTGCGCATCCGTTATCATACGCAGCACTTTAGACTGGAATCGCTCCAATATGTCGATATTTGAATTGGAAGCTGTGCCCCACAGCTGGATCCCATAAGACCAGACTGGTTTTAATATTACTTTATATACAAGCAGTTTGTTATCCAGACTAAGTTTAGATTTCCGTCCCAGCATCCAGTACATCTTGGACAGAATCATGCCTAATTGCTTTCGCTTGGTAAAAATGTGCTTACGCCAAGTAAGTCTTCTGTCGAGGTGCATGCCAAGGTACTTCACTTCTTCTAGTTGTGGTAATCGATTGTTGTTTAAATGCACTGGGGGGCAATCTTCCCTACGCGTGGTGAAGGTTATGTGGACTGATTTGGATTCGTTTGCTTTTATTCTCCATTTCTTTAGCCATTTTTCAATAGAGGTGAGATTTGTCTGCAGTTTCAGTGAGGCAGCGGTGGGATCGCTATCCGAGGCTAGGATTGCGGTGTCGTCCGCAAAAGTTGCTGTTAAGACCCCTGGTGTAGTTGGCAGATCTGCAGTGTATATCAAGTACAATAGCGGGCCGAGTACACTGCCTTGAGGTACTCCTGCTTTTATTGGAGAAAGTTCAGTATATTCAGATTCAACTTTTACCAGGAAGTATCTCTCATGGAGGTAGGATTTTAGAATTAGGAAATAATTTAATGGAAGGAGGATACGTAGCTTGTACAGAAGACCAGTGAACCACACCTTATCGAAAGCCTGAGTGATGTCGAGGAAAGCGGCAGAGCAATATTGTTTGGCTTCGAAAGTTGAATGGATTTTTTCCACCACTCTATGGATTTGTTCCACTGTAGAGTGCATTTGTCTAAATCCAAACTGGTGATTTGGTATTGTCTCATCATTTTCAAGAATTAGAAGTAGTCTCTTAAGAATGAGTTTTTCAAACACCTTGGAAATTATAGGTAAGAGACTTATTGGTCTGTAAGATTTTAATTCTGCAGAAGGTTTTCCTGGTTTTAAGATAAGGATGATCTGAGCCACCTTCCACTGCGCCGGGAAATATCCAGTGCGTAGTACTGCGTTAAATAGTTGAGTAATGTACCTTATTCCAATGTTAGGCAGTTCTTTTAGAGTTTTCGCGGTGATCAAGTCATAACCCGGTGCTTTCTTAGAATTTAGGGAATTTATGACTTCTTGAATTTCCGCGGTTTTAAAGCGCTCAATTGGTGGTTCAAGCTGATAAGGTTCTTCTAGAGTTTGGAGGAGTTCATTTTCTTCTTCTGGTTCATTGTCTGTAAAATGCGGCTGAAACACTTCCGTTAAATGTTCTGCAAAAGCTCGAGCTTTGTCTGGGTTGCTTCTTGCCCAGGTGCCTTGTGAAGTTCTGATTGGTGGGGTAGCTTTTTTGCATTGTTTTATCTTCTTTGTTGCCTTCCAGAGGGAGTAGTCTGTAGTTTCTGTGGGGGTGAGGTCTTTGAGAAATGTTTCAATACATGCATTTTTATTTTTATTAAGAAGTTCTGTTAGCTCCCTAGTTGCAGCATTGAGTAAGCGTTTATTTTCCGGGTTTCTAAGTCTTTGCCGTTGCCTTCGCAGTTTTCGTTTTTCTTCAGTTTTGTTCTTAATTGTTATGGGGCAATCATACATTGCAGATGATGTATTAGTTTCAGGGGTAGCACTCCAGCCAGCCTGTTGAATGGTGTCATTGAGATGTTTGACAGCCGCTTCAATGTCTTGCGCAGATTTAAGTGGAACTTGTAGGGTTAGGTTCTCGTTAATTAGACGTCTATAGTCGTCCCAGTTCGTATGTTTGCTGCTTAGACTTGGCTCTTTCGTTTTTTTTGTCGCAGATGCACTTAGTGTGACTAAGACTGGGGAGTGGTCAGTTGACAGATCAAAACATGATTTTGCTATAGCAGAGTCTTGAGGGATACCTTTTGTGATGCAGTAGTCAACGAGATCGGGCTGTTTGTTTCTGTCGGTTGGCCAGTACGTGGGTTCTCCGGTCGTTAGAAATTTCAAGTTGTTCTTTTCTAGTGTTTTATACAATTGCCGGCCTTTGGGTGAGATGAGCCTGGATCCCCATATAGTATGCTTAGCGTTGTAATCGCCACCCGCTATAAACCGTCGCCCTAGGGTACTGAAGAAGTCTTCGTATTGCTCTTGTTTTACTGAGTGTTTGGGTGGAAAGTAGACAGCTGTTATCGTTAGGGGGCCTGTTGGAACCTCTATAGACACGCTAGCGGCCTGTAGGAAATCTTGGCTGAATTTGGTCGTTTGATGGTGTTTAATTGAGTTTTTTATTATTATGGCTGCTCCTCCTCGAGCTGTTCCAGCTGGATGATTCGTGGAATAGACTGTGTAGTTAGGGATTCTTATATAGCTTTTTTCAGTGAAATGAGTTTCGGATATCATCATGATATCAATGTTGTGGTTGTTGATAAATGTTTTCAATTCTTCAGTGTGTTGTGACAGGCCGTTAGCATTCCACAAAGCTAGTTGTACGAACTTATCCATTATTTAAGTTTAGAAAGAACTGTTGTTAAAAGATTTAGCATGGTTCCTATCTGTTCAAACAGTCCTTTCATCATATTCTTTAATTCTTGCATATCGTTGGATGGCTGAGGTGTTTGGTTTGAGTTTAGTGTTTGCGCAGTATTATAAGGGAGTTGGTTTTGGCTACTAGTTATTTGAGAGTAAGTCACTCCAGGTTGGATTTGTTGAAATCGATTAATCCGTTCGGGTGGAATATATTGTTTGGGTCGGAGAGCAGGGAATTGTTTTTTTTGGAGTTCTTTGTATATGGTGCACCCTTTGTAATTGGCGGGATGGTTTCCCCCGCAGAGGACACATCTGACATCGCGTGATTTTTCCTTTCGTTTACACTCGGCAGTTAAGTGATCTCCTGCACATTTTATACATCTTGGCCTTTGGTGACAAAAATTTTTTGTGTGCCCATATCTTTGGCACCGTGCACACTGGGCAATTTCCCTTTTGTACCTAGGCGGTTCGAATTTTATCTTGCACTGTTGTATGTACTCTACATTGAAGATCTCCTTATTATTAGAAGCGGGTTTCAACTCAACGAAGAACATAGGGAGCGGTGTTTTGTTTCTATAATGCTTGATGTTCCAAATATTTGTGACCTTGTGACCTAGTTTTTCGATTTCGGCTTTTATATCCTCGCCGCTAATGGAGTAGTGCATATTTTTAAGTACTACCTTGTAGCTTCTCTCTTCTTTTAGTTTGTAGGTATGAAATGTTGTTTCTTTTTCGGTTAAGGCTTTTATGATAATTCTATAGTGTTCAGCTGATTTTGGTTGAACTTTGACTTGGTTATCGTTGAGGGCCTTTATATCATATTGCTCTTTACTAACTAGTTCCAGAAGCTGTACGAGTGGCGTAATGTTTTCTACGCCAGCTACAAAGATTGGAGGAGGCTTAGGTTTTTTTTCAGAATTTGAATCTGAGCTTGGATCTTCAATTCTTTCAGTCTCGAGGGATGAAAAACGATTAGAGGTTAAGGGAGCATTAAGCCAGTAATCGTTTTCTTTCGAATGTTTGGTTTTTAGTCCAGCGTTATCTTGTGAGTTTCTACCTCTTTTGTGTGATACTATAGTCCAGTTAGAATCATTCTGCATTAAGGGAGGGAAGGCTATATTTTGGTGGTTGTGTTGATTTTGCAAATAGGGTTGGGTATAATAATTTTGGGATGAATTACCTGGAAATTGTTGAATCTGCGAATTGCACATTTGTGATTGGTCTGGCGTCAACATTGGAGTTGGTGGTACCATTTGGGATGAAAGCTGGGGTTGCATTACCCCGGAGGGTAATGGGAAGGCCATATCGGCCTTCGCACTTGGGCTTTAAAACGTATTATTATGAAGATAAATTCTCTATTATTAGAATAAATTTAATTTAATTTTGCAGCGATTAGATTCAGGTTCACTCGCGTATATCGGAGGTCACCGATATCTCAGCCCGCAAGTCGAAGTCTTTCCACGTTGAAATTCTAACGGGAATATTCATTTGAAGTTCAGGCAGACTTTCACACACTAAGTAAATAAAGCAGATGTATGCGGTTTATGTCATCAACACTTAAATAAGATTATTTATCACGAACTTGTACAGACTTATCGAGCCTATTCCTTTGAATCTCTTATTACCAAATTGGACCTGAAATAAATTGTAAAATTATAACTTGAATAAACAAATGGACATTCAAGCTCTAGATTCAAGTGGCAGACTTATGTTACGTATGGAATTTTAGTTTGTATACGCACGTTAATGTATTTTTGAAAATTTTTGAGGTTGCATAGTATAAATAAATCTGGTTTATGGAACCAAACCCCGTTTTTATCATTTATGTGTTTACTTGCGCATCGCGGTTTTTCGCTTTGCGGCATTCTTCTCGAACGTAACTCCCGCGAACGGCGAGGTCTGCCAAATGTTATATTATGGTACCAAAACTTCAATAATAGCTAAAAACAAATTGTTAAAACATCCATTATACTCATCTATTGTAGTAATGTGCAGCTTTTAACTGTATTTTGGTTAAAAATACTTCCGGTGTAAAACAGTTGATTGTCAGTTATATCAAGGGATCATAATTTTGTCAGAAATAATTTGACCGAAAGATTGTTGTAAACTTCCGAGGCAAATGACGTGATCAACATACCAAGCGACAGCGAGGAATTTTGTCATTACATTTGCCAAGGAAGGTTACCTATAAGCAAAAAAGCTTGAATTCAAATTTTACCTGTAAAGAAATGAGACCGAGATCTATTCGATCAGACTATTTACCAAATAAGATGACCTGGAAAATAATTTTGATCATTTAAAAAAACTAAACTGCCATTGACAATCATCACATTTTACTTTAATACTCAAATAATCTAAACTAGGTTACATTGGAATAAAAATTTGTACGATGAAAGGTACAGTTCTGATAAATAACAGGATGGTTAGGATGATCCATCGATTGTTCACAAGCAGGAATAGCAACCTCTGTCATTGGCACGGAAACAAAATCTACGGCTGAAACAGATCTACTTACTTGATGTTTTGGATGGACTTTTTTTATGTTACTTATGAGGGTCATGTGGTGTTCATTGTTCAATTGTATCGTATGTTCATTAAAAAAGTCCATAAGGGACTGCTGTGGAAACTTAAGCGTATGAATAATATGATATGTTTTTCGGACTTTTCCACTATCTAGGGTGTAAATCACACAACGTTTTGGGAGTTTTGATATACTCCCGTTTTCAGGTGTTCCTGGTTAGTCCTTCTCAGGAATTAACGCACCACCAAAAGTAGCCAAAAGTTTAAAGTGAATTTTTGTCGAAACCACTCATTCGATTTGGACGATTTTTTTTTTGAATGACAAGTTGTCTCTTTCAGAAAGTTAGTGAACTACTCTATTTCATTTTTCTTTACATTTTATTTCTTTTTTGTTGTTAAATTTAGTTCTGCATAAAAACATGTTATGCTATAAAATTGTGTTTCTCTTGCGGTAGCTAAGATAAAAGACTAAATAAAAAATTGAAATGTTATAAAAAGATAAGGTTAGAGTTTGCTTTGAATTATTGTAACTGTTGAACTCCACAGGCTGTTATAAATATTATGGAAAGACACGTTATAATTGTTACACCTGGTATTTATACAAAAATAAGTTTCTCTGCGAATAGAACTAACTTTCTGAACGAGACAACTTGCCATTCTAAGAAAACATCAGCTATTTATGCAATAAGTGCTAAAAGTTGATGTTTATGCACGAGACACGAAAATTATTAAACGAAGCTGAAGGCTGAGTTTCATAACATGTCTTGTGCATAAACGACTTTTAGCACGCGTTGCTCACAATATTTTTTCTATGACCTTAAATTTTCTGTTATTAATCCATAAATGTCGATTTAACAAAGGTTTGCATTTATGACAGTTATAATTTATGTCATAATAAAGAGATGGCCTTGATGCGCAGGTGAATGTTTGTGGAGCCAGTACTGTGAAAGTCAGTTATCATATAAACCGTTCAATAGTTATTTGCCAAGTAGGTAGACATGGAATTTTGTTTTTATGTTTAATAAAACTAAAACTCCCTAGAAACTCTTTCTGACACTTTGTCAGAAGCAGCTGTTATGTACAGGAGGCTCACGAAAGTGTCTAATTTGACATTTTGAGGTTAAACATGCAATGTTGCCAGTCCTTTCATACTTTGTTTGCCACTAGGCATAATAGGTATGGACATCGCCGTCATGGATATCTATCTGTCAAACAAATTGTAGTACTAAAGTATATATGCCAAAAGTCATTAAAGGTGACACAAAACTACAAATTACAAAGGCTTACAGGCATTATAAAGCTGACAGGCCCGACCTCAGTGAAACTGAAATCTTTGCTCGGCGCAGTGACTTTTGGGATGCAAGTATTTATGCATAAAACTTAATTGTTGCTTTAATTTTCGGCTTTGTACTGTTTTAGATATCTGAAAGAACTATTAGAAATATTATGGGGGGAACAATTTTGAAATTAAACCATTTGGCCCACGACCTAAAAATGATACATACTATTTGCAACATACGCACTGAAGAAGTAGTTAACAATGCGAGACAAATTGTGCAAGAACAACCACACGTATCTGTTCGCCATTTAGGACAGCAATTAAATGTTTCATATTCAACATCTCATAGGATATTAAGAAGCAATTTGCATTATTTTTCTTACCGTTTGCAAGTGTATCAGGAACTGCTGCCAAACGATCCTCCGGTTAGATTGGAATTTTGTAACTGGTTTATCAATAATTTAGGAAATAACGATAATGCGTTTGAGAAAACTTTCTTTACTGATGAGGCATACTTCTATTTATCTGGCTATATTAATTCACAAAGTATGAGGATGTGGAGCGCTGAGAATCCCAATTTTTATGTTGAAGAACCGCTTCACCCACAAAAAATCGGGGTTTGGGCTGCAATTAGTAAAAGAAGAGTTATAGGTCCTATATTTTTTTAAGGTAATTGAGTGCAGTAAAACGATTAAATTTTATTTTAATAGTTCAAATTTTAGGTTTTCTAAATGCACAACCATATCATACTGAAATTTTGTCGCCGTTTTTTGAAGAGTTACGTGACAATGAATTACAAACGGGTTACGTACTTTCAATAAGATGGGGCATAAATTTACTTAAAGAGTTTTACAAAAACAGAGTTATTAGTCAAAATATGTCTACAGTGTGGCCCCCGAGGTCTTGTAACTTAACTCCCTGTGATTTTCTTCTGTGGCCATATTTAAAAAAATCCATTCTTCAACTTCCACTGGACAATATTCAGCAGCTTTAACAAAGAAGTACCTAATGGAAAAAATAAAGAAATCAATAATAATGCCGTAATATTAAGATTTGAGAATAGAACGAGTTAAGGAGTTTACTTCCTTAGGAACATTAATCTCTGAAAACTTAACTTACACACAAGAAATTAAATCAAGGTTAATAGCATCGAGATGTGCGGGCGCGTTAACTAGTATAATGTCCTCAAAACAAATCTCGCTAAATGCAAAACTACGACTTATAAGACTGTAATTTGACCCACAGCTACGTACGCATGTGAAACATGGACGATGAATGTGGCAGACGAAGATACGATAAGTAGGTGGGAGAGAAAAATGCGGAGAAAAATATTTGGAGGGACTCGGACGGATGATGGTTGGAGAAGACTTACAAACGAAGAGGTACAAAAGAAGTATGGAGAGCCAAATATAGTAGACTTCATTAAAGCTCGAAGGTTAAGATGGTTTGGGCATATATGGAGAATGCCAGATGGAAGAGCTACTAAGATAGTATTGGAAGGCAGAGCGCAAGAAACTAGAAGAAGAAGCGACCAACGAATAGGTGGAAGGAGGCAGTAATGGAAGACATATCAAGGAAAGGAATAGAAGACTGGAGAAATAAAATCATCAATAAGGGACAATGGAGACACATTGTTATGCAATGGGCCTAAAGTGGCTTGTAAAAGCTTTATTTATACTGAAAAAATACATAAATTGTAATATTTAAATATTTTTGTATACAATTTATAATTACAATAAAAAAACGACTTTCATTATACCATTATGCCTACTCAACAAAGTATGAAACGTATTCAGAATCAGCAATTTGTCTTTCATGAAATTTATCTTAACCAATACTAAAAGTGGCACAAAATCCAAAACCAAATCTGGCAACCACATTTTGTACATTAACATAAAATTATCATTTTATATAAAATGAGCATAACCTAACTTTTGTTAATGACTGACAGCATATTTACAGGGTGAAATTCATCACCCTAACATGGCCTCCTATCTGGCAAATAACTATTGAACGGTTTATAGGTATTGTAATCTGTAATGTACACTTCTGTGCAATAAAATTAAGCACAGGTCTTACGACTATTTTTCACAATATTCTAGTTTGTGTAATTCGGGTCTATTTTAATTGCTTATCAGCAGTTTCAATAAATGATAAAACACCATAACTTGAAAATAACACTTTTATTAAAAGACCAGAGCTAAGACCTTTCAAAAATAAAACCCTATTAATAAATACAACAAAGCCGTGTGTGCTTAATTTTATTGCACAGAAGTGTACTTACCACAAATATTCTTATAGCGTCTTACACTTAGCGTCTCTCACAATAAATATTAGTGTCACTATTACAAGCTACAGATACACGCACTAATGCTCGTGGACGCGTCATACAAAATGCAGAAGTTGCTGTTATTCGACTCTTCAGAGGAAATAATAAATTAGGCTTATATTGCTCGGGGAATACCCTGCGATTTGCTTAATATGTAACTTAATAAAACGTTATCTTATTTTTTGCGTTATGGAGATTTAGCACCCTATCGAGGTCAGTAATTCAGTAATTGAAATACCACAATGTAATTCAATTACTTCGAGTAATTTCAATTACCACAAGTAATTCAAATACTTATAAAGTAATTTAAATACCGTAAAACGGGGTGAGATTGACCACTTTTAGCATTCTTTATTTAATAACTTTTCTGTTGTTGCACAAATAGAATTACAATGGCCGAATACGTATGAGTCTATAAGCCATATAACTTTTAACACTCTCAGAACACTACTTTTTTTATTTACAATAGAAAAAAAAATAAAAACACCCCGGTCAATCTCACCCCTACCTTTGGGGTGAGATTGACCGCCTACCTAAAACTCTAGTAATTTTCTATATAATGCTTGTTGAGGTGAGAATGACCACAGTTTAGATATAATAAACTGCTTTCTAACTGAAAAAAAATATATAGAAACGATAACCATGTCAAAAAATGAAAAAATAAATTATTTAGACAACATAAGAAGTCACAATGGTTTTTATTCATTATAAACTAAGTGCATGCTCAGAAAAAATATAATGGTAACTAAGATACGTTTATTTACTGCATATAGGAGTCTATACTAGCACTGTTTGGAAAAATATGATGCCCACGTCGTTCGATTCTGGGGGGTGGAAGTATTTTGACAACATAATTATTGTATTCAATGGTGTCTATATCTTCTACTGCAGACCACACAAACCTATCTAATAGCTAAATACTTGATAAATATAGAGTTCCTGTATATAGGTTACTAACAGCCGTATTCATAGTCGTTCGCCAGCGCCGGAGTTTCGTTATGAATAGTATGTTGGCGGCACTGTACGTCTATGTCAAATTCGAGGTTTTGACAGAAATTGACACAAAATCTAACCTGCTAACCTCGAATTTGACATAGACCTACAGTGCCGCCAACATACTATTCATAACGAAACTCCGGCGAGTCGCTGGCGAACGACTATGAATACGGCTGTAACACCCGTATTCATAGTCGTTCGCCAGCGGATCGCCGGCGACTCGCCAGAGATTCGATGAAATAGTAGGTTGGCGGCACTGTACGTCTATGTCAAATTCGAGATTAGCAGGTTAGATTTTGTGTCAGTTTCTGTCAAAACTGACTGAAAACCTAACCTGATCACCTCGAATTTGACATAGACGTACAGTGCCGCCAACATACTATTTCATCGAATCTCTGGCGAGTCGCCGGCGATCCGCTGGCAAACGACTATAAATACGGGTGTTAGAGTTACGAAAGCAACGGGATACATTTTGATTGGTTTGGATCACTTTTTGCAAGGCATGTGTGCTAAAAGTGCATTTTCTACATATTTTGTAACATGTTACGACTGATAGTTTCACACATGCAAGTCTAAATCTTAACTAAATTGGCCGTATATTCCTAATAGTCGGTTATAGAGATCCTAAGAATGATCAATACTCTGAAAATTCTCCCATCAAAGGCAAGTTAGCAAGGTTTGTTCCCATAACCTCTTTGTTCGACATATGTCAAATATCTAATTTGGACCAAAAATGTATGTCAAATCATGCTGTTTGCCCAACTCTTAGTAAACTATATACAGGATCTCTAGATAAATACATGGTAAGGTTTCATCTGTGCGTGAGTAGTGCAACTTGACAGCGGTCAATCTCACCCCAAAAATTACAGAAATCTGCATCTTTGTCTAAATATTTATGTAAAAAGTAGTAGGCCATAAATATAAATATTGCGAGTTGACAACAGGCCTTAAAAGACAATGTTCTACTACAAAAAAAATATTAGACATGTCTACTTGATTTTGTTGGGTTTGTGGAGGTAGAAGTTTGTAGGTTATGTAATTTTCTAATAAATTGACATTTGACATTTGTTTTTTTCCTGAAGAATCCAATTTCTTTACTCAACAAGTAGTATTATGTTATTAATATACAGACATTTGACTAAATATTGATTTTTTTTGTTTTCCTATCATGCATCACTGTTGATCTTGAAATGCAAAATAAACTTTTTGGAACTTTTCGGTCAATCTCACCCCGGCGGTCAATTTCACCCCGTTTTACGGTACTTTAGAGTAATTTAATTACACGAAAGTAATTGAGTAATTGAATGCAGTAATTAATTACCTTTAAAAAGTAATTTTCAAGTACTTTCTAACAAAGATGGCAATTCCCAATTACAATTACCGCATTTTGAAAAGTAATTCAATCTCAAGGGAAATAAACAAAAAGGAATTTAATTAGTAATTTGATTAAAAAGTAATTAATTACTGCCCAGCTATGCCCATGACACTTGTTTATTTTGCTAGCACTAAACCATTCACTTTTTTGGCTTTCTTATTTCTACTTGTGGTAATTTATTACATTTTTATTACTTAGATACTTATTCTTTGCATCCTTGTTTTTTTAGTTTTACTGCTACTTGCATCTCCTTATTCCACCAAGTTATTCTTTTCCTTTTTTGGTTTCTCATTTTAGCTATTTTAAAACTCCTTTTGGCTGCTTGTTCATTTTCATTTTTAAAGTTTTCACGTCTTTTCTCTACTTCTAGTACAGTTGTGTGCCTTGTATGGTTCTTCTCTAGTAGTTCATGATATTTCTGTCTATTTTTGATATCCTTAATTTATGTTCTTTTTTTATTGTTTCACTTTTTTCTCTTCTTTCTTCTGTGTTTGTTTCCAGTTTCATTCTCATCATATAGTGATTGCTTTATATTTCCACAACTCTCTTGATTTTCACACCAGTTACCCTGTTCCATATTTCTGCATTTACTAGAAAGTAGTAATAAATAATTGATTTTTTCCATTGAAAGTATCTATTTGTGAATATTCTTGTTCTGAAATTTTATATTGGTTATTACCAAGTCATTTTATAGGCTTATTTTGTCATGTTTGGTAATCTCTCCCTTTTTTCCCAGCCATCTTCCTATCCTTGTGTCACCAATTTCTGCTCTGTCATTTATATTTCTCATTATTATTATATTGTTGTGTTCTATGTTAGGTACTTACCAATCTAATTCTTTCTGGAGTACCTATTTCATAGAATTTGTTCTTTTGTTCCTTTTTTGTGTTGTGCATATACCACTATCATCGTCTATTCCCATTTGTTAATTTTTATGTCTGTGATTAGAATCCATTCATTTACATATTTTACATCTGTAACGTTTTGTAAGTTCATTAATTATTATTGCCATTCCTGCTTATTCCCATATCATTTCTTTTTCCATTTCTCTATCTTTCTTTTTTGTCTTGATAACACCTAGTACTTCTTTATTTTTGTTATGTTTTTATCTTTATTGCTAATATCTTAATTCATGTCGATTTTCTTTACCTTTGCCTGTGTCATTTTTTCTACCGGTTTTTTTAAATTGTTTATATTTTCATATATATCATCTATTATTAGTTTCTGATATTTGATTTTCACTGTTTTATCTTCATTTTGCTGTGTCATTGCTTACTGTTATAAGTCTTCTTCAGCTATGTTACAACGAGTAAACTGAAGTACCTAGTTTACAAAACTCTTCTATTTGTGTTATGCGTATCTTACGTGAAAATAATAGCTCAGACCTATATGTGTATATTCTACGTTTATACCTTCCACCTGCTCTTGAATATAGTATAGCTTCATTTCTATTCATTTTTCCTTATCAGCAGGCATCCCAATGCTTATAGATTATAGCCTCTTCCCAATAAGATTTCCATCCCTACCTGAGGTGGATGAATGGGTTCTCTATAAACCTCTTTTTTATAGTCGCATTTGACTGTTTCGGTAGGTAGTAAAGTCTTTCTATTACCACACACTATTTTCCAATGTGAAACCCTCTCAAGATTTTTTCAGTGCTCCATAACTTCATTCTACCATCTACGTCAGGGCTGTCCAACACGTGGCCCGCGGGCCGCATGCGGCCCGCCAGGATATTTTTGCGGCCCGCGGCTCGATAGATACTATACTCTCAGAAAATATGAATCTGGAATATACACGTACATTATAAATAGTTGAAAATAATATAAAATGGTGCTGTAGCGATTAGACACCTGTTTTTGATTGTTTTTAGTAGTGTTTAGTTCATATAGTTGTTAATTGTTGTTAATTAATGATCACTTTAACAGTTTTCAGTTATCAACAAATGTCATTTTATCTAGCTCACTTATCTCTATACTTATGTAAATTTACTCTGCATGCCTAGACCTTGTCCATTAACAAACAAACAAACATTAATTTTGTTTAGAATCACCTCTAAAACACATGGTGAACACTCTGTATATCTCTTTTATGTTTCAATGCTTTTTGTAATATAACCTAAGTTTCTTGAATAAATAAAAATTAGTATTCAAATATACACATTTTATAGTTATTACAAATCACTCACAAAGTCGCATACGACACATTTTACGATGCGGCCCTCATAACCTACAAATTTTTTACAGTGGCCTTTGGGCCCGTTGAAGTTGGACAGCCCTGATTTACGCATTTCTTGCCATATCCATGTTTTTGGTTCTGAAGAGTATTCAGTCTATGATTAGTCTTATTTTTTTTTTTTTTGGCTTCTTAGTATTATCAAAGATTACAGAATAAATATTTATTCTGTAATCTTTGGTATTATACAGTATGCTGCAAATCAAATGAATAAATTCATTATTTCGTAATTCGTTGACTTAACAGAAAAATCCTGAAACCTGTCAATTTTTATTTTTAAACGTGCGCCACAAAGCAACCACTTAGTGGTTGCTTTGTGACATGCGCTTTGTCCGATTTTTTTTTATTTGTGACGTCATCTGTGTGAGCGTGATGACGTCATCAATGTTTTTTTTTTTATAGAAATGTGAGTCATGTGATACCTTCTTTGATGTTGATGTTTTCTTTCATTTCTTTTCAACTCTTATTCATCATTTCCTGTGAAAATCCAATGTTCATGTTGCCATTGCAGTGAAAATTTTTAAGCAACATAAATTACAGCTATATCCTTTTGCTTTCTTCATTATCCATTCTATCGTGTGTATCGCCGGCATTCATTTTAGATCCTTATTTGGCTTTGTATTGAGGATGCTTGTAGAAATGTTGTATGTTATAGTAAATAGTGTTATGCTCCTGTAGATTCTATGTATTCACTTTTTGTTGCTTTGTTGTTTCTCGCTAAGTAAGTCTTAGTTCTTTGGAAAGGGACAAGATGGACCATTTCTTCTTTATTATTAGATGTTGCAATGGTTTCAGTGTCTTGTAAGGTAGCTGTTTGATTCAGGTTTATTTAGTATTCTTGATAGTAATGCCACTATAGCTTTTTGATACGGAAATTAGAATATTACAGCAAGCGCTCGATAACGTAAACACCGGATAATGAAAACATCACGCTAATGTAAACACAAAATTTATACTGTAGGATCAAACAGAACGCCCGATAACGTAAACAACCCGTACAGTTCGATAACGTAAACCGTCGCCAATTTATGTAGGGGATTCCCCTCTGAGACACAACTGAGTCGATCGGATGGGTGTTTATGATGCGTTTGCATTTCATTTTAGTCATTGTTGAACTTAGGCGCTAATTTATGCAGAATAAAATAGCAGCTTATTTTTCTTCTCATTAAAAATGTGTATTACTTATCGCTGTTATAATATGTTTTGTTTTTTATTGTGTTATTAAACGTTTCTTTTAATAATGTGTTTACTAATAAAATCACACTCGCTAATGTAAACATTTCAACAATGTGAACACACTGGTGTACTTCCAATTATCCTTTTCTTATAGGCAGTATATTTCAAGAAACTTACTTTTTGGGGGTTGTAAAAAATTAATTAAAACACAAATTTATTTTTCAGGAATTCTCGTTGATTTTATCTCCATCCCAGTAACGGTTGGCTTTACATCAGCAACTTCTGTCATAATCGCCGTTTCTCAATTCAAAGGATTGCTGGGACTAAAATTCACGTCTTCAGGGTTTCTGGACACTTTGGGGAAGGTATACCAGAACATCCACAAAGTTCGAATCTACGACTGTATTTTAAGTGTTGCGTGCATATTTATTTTAATAGTTTTAAGGGTAAGTTATTACGCTCTTCCGTGATTTCCGTATTTCACACGTTTCTCTTTACAGAAGCTAAAAGACCTAAAGTTAAGTAAAGACAAGAAGCCAACAAAAAATCAGCGCTACATTTCTCGAATACTGTGGCTGATTTCCACGTCACGAAATGCTTTGGTGGTCATTGTGTGTTCGCTGATCGCCTACGGTTACCAGTCTGCAGGATTGGAATCACCATTCTTACTCACAGGCACTGTCAAGCCAGGGCTTCCGGAGTTCAAGCCGCCACCATTTTCTACGACGCTGAACAACAGAACCGTCGAATTTGGTGAAATGTTCAATGATCTGGGAACCTCTGTTTTCCTGGTTCCCGTTATCGCAGTACTTGGAAATGTTGCAATTGCAAAAGCATTTGGTAGGTGTTCATTTTGGGAATGCGATTTTTCGTATAATTTTTTGATTGTTACAGCTAGTGGACAAGGCGTGGATGCGACGCAAGAATTACTCACTCTATCGTTATCCAACATATTTGGATCCTTCTTTTCGTCTATGCCTATAACTGGGTCATTCTCTCGGTCTGCAGTAAACCATGCCAGTGGCGTGGAAACACCCCTTGGTGGAATTTTCACCGGTAAGTGAAGAACAGCCATTTTAATTGTTGGAAAAGCATATCTGCTTTATGTAAAAATGTAAGTTCTTATTTCTTTATTTCTTCTGCATTGGAGTTTATAGTTTAACATATATTCCTGTGACTCCTAATTGGGGCATAGAGCTTCAACAAAGTTTGGCCATCAGACTTTGTTCTGCGAATTTAATCTCATTCCAGCTCTTTCCATATGTGTGACTTTCCAGGTTTTGCAGCCGTACAACAACATTGACTTGACATTTGAGTTGAATAAACGTTGGTCCTCGTGGACAAGTAAGATGAAGATCATATTTGCCAGAGCATCCCAAAAATTTTCCGCGCACCCAAAGGTGTTGTACATCTTCCTCGGAACCTTGTTTGTTTATGATGATAGATCCCAAATAACAGAAGTTATCCACGTCCTCGATCTTCTCGCCACCTAGACAGCACTTATTGGGATACTGTGTGTTTATTGAGATGGCCTTCGTTTTAGAGATATTAATTTTCAGCCTCACGAGGGCAGCCTGGATGGTCAGCCGTTGCAGTTTCTTTGCCATATTTGGGTATGTGTGTGTTAGCAGGCATCAGATATCATCCGTCTAATCCAGATCTTCTAAGCGGTTCTAGAGGTCTCATACAATACCTCTCTTGTCATTGTGGACTGAATTCATGACCCAAGCTAAAACTATGTTAAATAACAGAGACAACATTGGATATCCTTGTTTAACCCCACTTTCAACCAGGATCTTATTGATGGCTTTTTCTTTATGTAGTACTACTCTACAAGCAGCACAAACATCATATACTCAAGAAAGGAAATCAACAGTGTCCTTATCGGCTACTATTAAACAAATGTTAAAGAAAAGAAGAGAAATGACCCAACAAGAAAAACAAAAAACGGTTGAATACGTTGAACTAAACAAATTAATAAGAAGATCGATAAAAGAAAACAGGTTAAAAAGCAA
The DNA here is from genome assembly GCA_940337035.1 of Agriotes lineatus. Taxonomy (NCBI): domain Eukaryota; kingdom Metazoa; phylum Arthropoda; class Insecta; order Coleoptera; family Elateridae; genus Agriotes; species Agriotes lineatus. Next base: position 52,448 of record CALNHX010004034.1, read on the forward strand.
AACGAAATAATACAAGAGACAATGGAAAAGAACAAAAATATGAAGATGCTACGACCCAAACTAGGAAAAACAAGAATAGCTCTAAAAGATAAGGAAGGAAAAGAGTTAAGACACACAGAGGAAATAGAGGAAATAATTAAAGAATACTATAGCAAATTATAAGAGTCAAAACAAAATCCCACGCATCAAACGAAACAAATGTTAAAGAATAAAATCCTAAATGTAAACTCGGAAGACATACCAGAGATCGAAGAAGAAGAAATAACTAGTGCAATAACAGAAATGAAAAACAACAAATCACCCGGAAGAGACGACATGACAAAAGAGTTACTGAGAGACGGGGAGTAGAAGTAATAAAGATATTAAGAACATTATACAACAAATGCCTAGAAACAGGTACAATACCAAACGAGTGGAAAGAGACAAATACAATATTACTATTCAAGAAAGGTGACAAGCAAGACCTTGGAAATTATAGGCCAATCACACACCTATCACACAGTTATAAAATCTTCACGAGAATAATTCTAAAACGAATTAATAACAAATTAGAATCCTTCCTTACGTATGAACAAGCAGGGTTTATAAAGAACTTTAGCACCACAGACCACTTATTAACTGTCAAAACTACTAATAGAGAAAGCGAATGAATACCACCTGCCTCTGTTCATTGCGCTAATAGACTACCAGAAGGTGTTTGACATCATTGAGGAATGGGCAATTCAAAAAGCACTATGGAATGCAAGAATAGATCACAGATACCTGACACTAGGGTTTCCAAGTCCCGGGACCAAAAGCGTTTTCGGGACTTACGAGCTAAATTTCAAGTCTCGGGACTAGTCCCGAAGATCCCGAAAGGGAAATAGTGTTCAGGTGAAATTTCCGAATGCAATTTCCAAAGAAAAACAAGCGTTTTAAGTTAAATAAAGCATTTCTGTGCTGATAATTTGCGTTGGGGTCGTCTACCACTTCATTGCTTTCTTCTGGTACTAAAAACGTCTGTCGCTCTTCATCTTTTGCTTTTGTTTGAACTGCAATGTGCTTGTGTAATCCTTTCGTCAAGCTGCCTCTGATTATGATAATTTTGTAGGAACCAGCTTTACATTTCGCCAATTGTTTATCTTCAATATATAAAATTGTTGCCATATTGACTTCAAATCGTTATTTTTTTTTTAATGTAGAATGAAGGTAGGTTGCGAATCGGAATTCATTCTAATTGTAACGCTTTAGCAGACAAATGACGAACACACTTAAAACCCAAAAATATAAATTATTCAGCTTCTTCGCACATATCTAAATCAAACAAAAAAAAACAAATACATAAATAGAAGAAGATATGCAAATGTGGCTGAAACAACACCCAGGTTTAATTCTAACCTACCGAAAATAATACCTCTCCTGCCTATCCAAAACTCAAATAATGCAGAATGTGCAAGAGGCATTAGTAATACGCCGGACGCCGGTAAATACCCGTCCTAATTCTCTGATATCGAGTATACGCACGCATGTTGACATGGTCCCGGAACTTCACCTGGGCTGGCTGTGGTCCCGGGACTCGGTTTTTGTGGTACAATCCCGGGGCTGTCCTGGGACCGGATCCCGGGACTGGAAACCCTACCTGACACTGATCCACAATATTTATCAGGATGCAACAACCAACATCGAAATACAAGAACAGCAAGTAGAAAATATTGCTATAAATCGATCCAGCAGTAATTGACCAGGTATACGACAGCAGCTTTTGGCCGCAAGGCGTAGCTCACACTAGATTTAACTTTAGCAGAGGAAGACATTTTTTACAGTCAATTCCAGCTCACCAAAGCACAAGCTAAGATACCTAGGTGAACTGGAAAAACCTTCGAGCACAAATGTAGCTGATAATCATATTCTCGATGTCACAATATTTTATACCAACCTGAATTCGATAATGGCAAAGTTTGATTCTCTAATAACCGAAATTGATAAACTTAAACCTATGATCATTATAGTCACAGAAACATGGCTCAACAGCAAAATACCTGATTCTCTCATTCAAATTCCTGGATATACAATTTATAGAAAAGACCGTGTTAACAGAAGGGGCGGAGGAGTTATTGTTTATGCACGGATCGCCAGTGGTTCGACAGCAATTAACAACCAGTTCCATGATGATACAGAAACAGAAGACATTTGGCTAAACCTCACAATAGGCCGAACCGAATTACTTCTTGGAGGAATATATAGATCTCCTAATTCAACCCAAACGCTGAATTCAGCAATATTTCAAAAAATTCAGAATGCATCAAGTGGTAAGACCACTATCATAGTGGGTGATTTCAATCTACCTGAACTTACATGGCCTATAATCAATATCCCTAATGCTACTAGAAATGATGTTACAGCCGAGTTTGCAAGAATGTTCCTTGACAGTAATCTGTATCAATTAGTGGACCAGCCAACTAGATTCAGAAATTTAGATACACCCTCAATTCTTGACCTGGTCCTAACTAATGATGAAAACATTATAACAACTGTAAAATATCTTCCACCTGTTAGCATTAGTGACCATGTAGTCATACTAGTAAATATGCAGCTTACTGTATCACAGGGCAGTGTTAAACACTACCCAACAGGAAGGAAAAATTTTTCACGGGTAGCATATGACGAAGTAAACAATTCTCTTCTGGCAGCTGATTACTCATTATTTAACCAAGCAGATGACACTGAATCGAAATGGAAGGAACTGGAAAAAATTTTAACAGATGTTATTGATAAACATGTACCCATTTACAAACCTAAAAGTAAAAAAAGAATTGCAAAACCATGGATAAGTCAGGAAATAATAGAAACTATATCTGATAAAAAAAACTATGGATTATGTATCGCAGAGATAGAAGTGAAGCTAATTACTTAAGATATAGCACAAAAAACAAGGAATTAACCAAACAAATAAGACTGGCTAGAAAGCAGTACGAGAAAAAAATTGCTAAAGGAGGGGAAAAGAAATTTTATAGTTACGTACGAAGACAAATTTCATCAAAAGTTTCTGTACCTTATCAGCTTCGAAATGAACATGGTGAAATTGTTAGTGATGAGAAAAACCTAGCCAACGAGTTTGCCAGACAATTCCAAAAAGCTTTTACAACTGAACCACAGGGTCTCATGCCTCAGATACACTCCCTCCCACGAGTACAGGAATCTCTAACTACCATAGAATTTCTTCCAGAAGAAATTGTAAAAATACTATGCAGTCTTAGTGAAGATTCTTCTCCAGGTCCAGACCAGCTTCACCCAAGCTTCCTAAAAAAATGTGCAGTAACGCTAACACCCTTCGTTGTTGAACTTATGGAAAGCTCATTTGCAACAGGAATCCTTCCCCTGTCCTGGAAAGTAGCCCACGTTACCCCTATATACAAAAAGGGCGATAAGTTCTTAGCAGTGAACTACAGACCAATTAGCTTAACCGCTGTTTTGTGTAAGTGCATGGAGCGGGTAATTGCTGACAGACTAATCGAATTCCTAATATCTAACAAGGTTATAATAGATGAACAACATGGATTTATTCCCGGAAGGTCAGTCACTACAAATTTGATATATTGTCTAGATAAATGGACCAAATTGCATGATCAGAACGCCCCATTAGATATCGTTTATCTAGATTTTGAAAAGGCATTTGACAGAGTACCCTTCAGAAGACTCCTGTATAAGCTTGAACATCTTGGAATCCGGGGCCAAACGCTGAAGTGGATTCAATCGTTTCTGATCGATAGAACCTTTAAAATCAGAGTTGGCAATTCTTTATCTGACAGCCACGAAGTTCAGAGTGGTGTCCCCCAGGGCTCTGTTCTTGGACCGATTCTTTTTACAATATACATAACGGATCTCAAACAATGCATCCACTCACATTCCAGTTTCTTTGCAGACGACACTAAGTTTTTTGGAAACCCTACTCTTGGGAATACTTTACAAGAAGATCTGGACCGTATTTATCTGTGGACGCAAATATGGCTGATAACCCTAAACACAGAAAAGTGCTCAGTGATTCATATTGGGAAGTCAAACCCAAAAATCGTGTACATGTTTAACAACAATGAAATCAAATCCGTTGACAAGCAGAAAGACCTTGGAATATATGTCACGCACAACTTAAAATGGGAATGTCACATTGCAAGTATAGTGAAAAGGGCAAATACATTGCTTTACCTAATTACAAAATCTTTTTCTGAACTAACTCCTATGTTGCTATTGAAACTGTACAAATCCTACGTTCGACCGATTTTGGAGTACGGAGTCCAAATTTGGTCACCATATTTCCAAAAAGACATAGATTTACTGGAAAAAGTGCAAAGACGTGCGACAAAACTACCAAGTGCTCTTAAATATTTATCATACGAGCAAAGACTTAAGCATCTTAAACTACCAACACTTAGTGCTCGAAGGATACGTGGAGATTTAATAGAAACCTTTAAAATACTTGGAAGTGATCACTATACATGTAAAAACCAACTTCAGTCAGTTTATGTGCGTAGTCAAAACAGTCAATTACGAGGTCATATGCATAAGTTGTGCAAAGATCGTTTTGTTACGAACCCCAGAAAAAACTTCCTGTGCAATCGTGTTGTGGATATTTGGAACAGCCTACCCGAAGAAGTAGTCAGTGCCGCGAGTGTCAACCAATTTAAAAACAGATTGGATGTTTACCTAAATGTTAATGTGATATAAAAATTAAATATAAATATACAATTTTCCTTTTAAGAGATATGTACAAAGCTAATCTATTCTATACCATAGTAGTTTAGTATTTAAAAATGTTTGATAGTACGCAAACATTTGGTGTTAACAGCGTTTAGCTGCCTACCAAATTACTGTAAATAAATAAATAAAATAAAGTTAAAAAGGGTGGTTAAGTTGTCAGTCAGCATGTCAACCTTCTCATCCACAGTATTAAGATCGTAGATGTTTCGCCACGGTATTGAACGCAAGTGATCGTAAAAGAGTTTATAGTTAAACCCTCTAAAATTTCTGTAAGTACGAAAAGTAGGAATAGTTCTCTGAATATTAACATTTAACTTGCAATAAACCAAATCATGATCGGATAAATGAGTACTAATAACACCAGAATCAATCACAACCTCAGAGGCAGGAACTATAATAAAATCGAGCAGAGTAGCAGTAGTTAAGGTAATTCGAGTAGAGTAGAGTACCTAGGGGCGTTCTGGCGCACTTCCGGTGGTTTGGAACTTGGCTAAGTGTCACGTGGCGGCCTCTGGTTTGAAACTTGGCTAAGTCTAGTCGAAGGTCACGGGTCTAGCCGGGGTCAAGGTCACGGGCCCCGGTCATTGGCCTCTGGTTTGAAACTTGGCTAAGTCTAGTCGAAGGTCACGGGCGAGGTCACGGGCCTCACCTAGGTCACGTGCCACTTCCGGGAATTTTTTGAGTTAAAAGTGTAGTTTTTGAAATTTTTACAAGATTTATCAAAATTTTCCCACGCTCGAGCGTGGATGTTATCAGTAAATCAGAAGTTATCAACATTTTCTCAGACTCAACCGGATGTGAGTCATCGTCTGACAGACATGCCTATTCTTGCAGGATGTTGTAGAACAATGGCATCCATTGTTTTAAAGTCGACACGAAATTGGACAATAAAGTCATTGTTGTCTGGAGATTAAAAATGTGTTGATCTGCAAAATATTCAAACAAAGAAACCCATTGTTTAAGAAAAAATCAGCACAGTTGGAAGTTTTTGCTAATACAGTTGTCGGATTCGGCAACTTCCGCATATCGCAAAACAGACACCTTCTTTGTTCCTGTGTTGGCATCTTGGCTTTAAGAATGTTATGGTTTATTTAAATCTTGTGTTAGCGCCCTTGGTTTTAAGAACGTTATGTAAATGAATATTTTATAGAATTTGGAAAACCAAACAAAATATTAGCAGATAATACAACTTATTTTAAAAACGCGGGGTTTATAAATACAATACAGCAAACCATAAAAGCTGGTTTTTGTTGTATAAGCAAGCCAATCCGGTAGAGAGATATTTAAGAGGGGTGATAAAATACTTAAAGAAAATATTAGCAGATAATACATTTGAAAAATCTGCACGACTAATACTCAAGATTATTACAATTAGAGACTGCAGACAAAAGGTAAGATATCAAAATTTTTTAAAATAAAGCCCTGAGAATAAGAACTAAATAAAACCAAATAAAAGCTATTAGGCCACAACAATACTCTAATTAATAAGGATGCTATACACGATATCCAACGTCGAGGGACAGTTCATTTTTATCGCATAAAAAACTTATTGCTCAGAAATCAGGTCCAGATACCTGTTTAATGGAAAACATTTTCTTGAATTTTCTTTAAGTCGTTAGGTTGACTGTGCCAAGTTTCCACGAAAAAACTAAAGCTCCTACAGGCCAGATTCTTGAATCAAGTAAATAATACAGCAAGGCATAAAAGTTGGTTTTTGCAATATAAAACATCCGCAAGCTGGATGGTAGTTTTAAATAGCAGAATTTTATAATACAAAACGGAGCGATGAAATAGTCGTCGTCTGTTGATCATATTTTTGTAGCCACCCAGCATCTTTCAGTTATCCTATCATCTCCTTTGTTGCAGGTGTTAAACAAACCTGTTAAACGTATGATACAGGGAGTTATTAATTAGAGTGGTGGTTTAATTTTATCATTAGAATTTCGGTTTCTTACAACGGTATTTGTAAATCATTCGTAAGTAGTCCACCGATACACATTTATTTACGTTATGCATGTGCAGACTTGCTTGTTAAGCAAGGTCGTTGACTTATCGTATGCAGTGTAAGAAATGTTATCATATGACTTTGTCAGCACGCCATAAAAGTTGGTTTTTGTAGTATAAGACATCCGCAAGCTAATTCGGTAGAGAGGTGATAAAATACTTAAAGAAAATATTAGCAGATAATACATTTGAAAAATCTACACGACTAATACTCAACATTATTACAATTACATGCTAAAGACTGCAGACAAAAAGTAAGATTAAAATCAAAAAATTTTAAAATAAAACCCAGAGAATAAGAATAAGTAAAAGCTATTAGATCACTGCAATATATTAGTAAAAACCAAGTTCCTAAAGAAATATTATTATGGTGTAGATATTTACAGGTTACAGTTCGGTGTGTATAAAAATTACGTATTTATTAAATATTACTGTTAACAAAGCTGTTAAACGTATGATACAGGCAGTTATTAATTACTTAATAAAACAATTGTCTTATATCCGGTATTCATGGTTAATCTGATTTTAATAGTCGATTAGAGTCGAATAACTAAGGTTATTACAATGCTAAAGACTGTGCGCAAAAAGGTAAGATATCAAAAATTTTAAAATAAAACCCAGAGAATAAGAATTAAATAAAGCCAAGTAAAAGATCACTGCAATATATTAGTAAAAAATACTCTAATTAATAAGGATGCTATACTCAATGGTGAGGGACAGTATAATTTTGAACTTATCTAGATTGGTTAAAAATCAGATGTATAAGAGAAAATCTCAAACTTGTTTTAAAACAATCACATTTGAAATTGTGTAAATAAAGCTAAAATTAGAAGGAGGCGCAGACTATAGAAAATACTTGTCAATACTTGTGGATGTGAGCGTCTAGGGAATGTGCAAGGTTGCTAAAAATAAACCGGATGTGAGTCATTGTCTGGAAATGCCAGACTTGTCAAAACCTGTCTACCTGTCTGCTGCGCAATTAAACAACGAAGCCATTGTTTGAGAAATGTGCAAGGTTGCAAAAATAAACCGGATGTGATTGTTGTCTGGAGTTTCTGCACAGGTCAGCGCGGGAGTCTGCGCGATGGTTTGACGGGAAATTCAAATTCTGCGTAGGTTTTGGCGGTAAATTTAAATTACACTCAAGTTTTGACGGTAAATTTAAATTATGATCAGGTTTTTGGCGGGAAATTTAAATTCTGCGTGTTGCCTGGGGTTTCTGCACAGGTCAGCGTGAGGGTCTGCGCGGGGGTCTGCGCGAGGGTTTGGCGGTAAAATCAAATTCTGTGCAGGTTTGGCGGGAAATTTAAATTCTGTTCAGTTTTGGCGGGAAATTCAAATTATGCTCAGGTCTTACAGGTAAAAAGATAGGTAGACAGGCAAACAGTCAGACAGGCAGTATGGTTTATGTCTTAATCTGATTTTAATAGTCGATTAGAGTCGAATAACTAAGGTTATTACAGTGCTAACGACTGTGAGCAAAATAAAACCCAGAGAATAAGAATTAAATAAAATAAAGCCAAGTAAAAGCTATTAGATCACTGCAATACTCTAATTAATAAGGATGCTATATTCAATGGTGAGGGACAGTATAATTTTGAACTTATCTAGATTGGTTAAAAATCAGATGTATAAGAGAGAATCTCAAACTTGTTTAAAAACATTTTGTCAGACTATAGAAAATTTCTGTCCAGACCTGTGGATGTGAGTCATCGTCTGGGAATGTGCAAGGTTGCTAAAAATAAACCGGTTGTTGAGGTTTCTGTGTAGGTCTGCGCGATGGTTTGGCGAAAAATTCAAATTCTGCGTAGGTTTTGGCGGTAAATTCAAATTCTGCGTAGGTTTTGGCGGGAAATTCAAATTATAATCAGTGGAAAATCTGGGAGTGTACAAGGTTGCTAAAATGTATGGGGTCTTTACACCAGATGTAGTTAATGATCTCCATTATCAGTGTCTATAAATTTGGTAGACAGACAGGCGGACTGACAGACAGACAGACAGACAGACAGACAGACAGACAGACAGACAGACAGACAGACAGGTAGGCAGACAGACAGACAGACAGACAGACAGACAGACAGAAAGACAGACAGACAGCTAGACAGCTAGACAGGTAAACAGCTGTTTCTGTAACGGTTTTATGGGCACGATGGTGTAATAAAACGACGATTGTAAATATAATTGTATTTTATTTGTCTAATGTACATGTATAAAATTATTACAAATATATTATACACTAGTCAATTATTGTGGTAGAGGTGTTGTTGTCATCTCTGTCTGGAGGATCTCCTCGTGCTGTTTCCGAACTGGATTTATTCAATTATTCCTGCCTCTTTTAACTCTTCTATTATACTAACAATTTCATTTCTATGATTTGTATGGCCAGATGCTTGAGAGGCATACAGTAACTTTAATCGATCAACTAATTCGTTCGGATCATCCCAGTAAACATAATCCAACGGTTTATTGCTAACTTGCTGCATACCTTTACCAGTAAGCTTTGTAGTCCTTAACGATATCGATGATGGCGAGGGTGATGATGACAGGTTAGATTTTATAAATTTCTTGTATTTCGCTTGGTTGAAACCTACCTTCTGATCATTTTTATCAAAATTTCTATGCGCTGCATTGGTTCTGTTTATGATATCATTATAATTTGCACTATCTGTCAGCGTTGGAGTTATTTGAGGATCGTTTTTAAATAGTAATTCGTACAAACCAGGCGTACCTTCATAGCGAACATTTTTTACAATTATATCAGATCCCTTTATATCTAGCTCATCTCCACCAAAATAAAATTGGTTTTTATCAAAATCATATCTAATTCCATACCTCCCTAGATTTGGTCTTTCTATAAGATAATTGCTTACATATTTTCTAGGAAGTTCGTCATACTGTTCTAAGAAAGAACTTATAGCTTGCGGTTGAAATTTGTTTGTTATAGTTGTATTAGGTTCATCTTCGGTGGATTCACACAATACTTCATCAGCCGGTATTGGTGTAAATAATTCTAGTTTTGGAGGATTTGATATATTGATATATTCATCATCGTCATCATCCGCGTCATAACCGTATTTAGTTTTTCTTTTAAGATCATCATCATAATTGTATTTAACTTTCTCTTTCTTTTTCAATTTGAAAGGCTTAAATTGTGATGGAGGATTCTCTTTTGTATTGTTTTCTTTTGCAACACTTTGTATTTGTTCGGTAACAGGTTTAAAAAATTTACCGAGGAGCTGTTGTTGCACCAACTTACCCTCCTTAAGAGCTCGAACTTTCTGTCTTATAATATTTTTAGTTTTAATAAGTTCTGTC